>LQRL01107143.1:2196-15834 GCA_001703475.1 Hydroides elegans | reverse complement strand
CATTTTTTTCAAAAAGTTTAACACACTAAACAAATAAATTTATATATATATATATATATGTATATACATATAAATCAATAACGACAAAGTGGTGGGACAAACCCCGTCTTGCAAAGCAAGCCGTGGCTAAAAAGTTAAAAATAGATCATTTTTAAAGTGCTCCAGAATCGACAATTTTTCAACCGATCCAAATAAAACCTTTATCAGGCACGAATTCAGACCTTGGTTTATACGTGTATAAAATTTGACAGCTCTAGCTCAACTCCTTCATACCAAACTCGCGTGCACAAAGTACCCTACATCAAACGGGACAGACAGACGGACAGACGGACGGACAGACGGACGGTCAAGCTCAACCGTATATCCCCTCGTTTTCACGGGGGATAAATAGTTTGATTATATAATTTTTCGTTATTAATTCGATTTTTCATTATATAATTAATATATATTTTTTTTGCTGTGATTTTAATTTGTGTGCCAATCGTGCCAATTTAATACGTTTGATTCCATTATCATACGCCTCGATCAATAAAATCTTTACCCTTAAATATATGTTTTTTCATTGAAATAATCATAGAATAAAACATAGCTCACATCTCTGGATTTGATTTGTTCCTCATATTCTTCAATTACACTGTCCTTTTGCTTCTTCTTCTTTTTCTTCTTTGTCTCTGTCAAAGGGGGAACTGATTCTTCTTCCACAGTGTCCTGAAATACCAATCATACGTTAATAAGTATCTTCAAAAACAATAATATTAAACATCTTATCTCATCTAATCTAATTATCTGTGGATGATGTTATTATATGCATATGTCAGCCATCGTGCCTAAAGTTTGCCACAATAGGCAAGAATGTTAATTTAAATGTTGATGGATTGTAGGCTATATAAACAACAACAACAAAAATATGCATTAAAATTGCCGAAAATTGTAACTTATAACATATTTTTTCATCTTTTGTCGTGAAAATATTAAGGAAGGAAACCTTTTTGCCATCTTATCATAAAATATTTATAGGAATATTTCTAAGTTGAATATTACTATCACAAATATTTTTTTCTTGAAGGGGTATAAGACGAATTGCAACCCTTACTTCATCCCGTGGCGAGGTCACTTTCTTTTTCTTTTTCGTCGTCTTTGCAACCGGAACTTCCTCATCTCTGACCGATTCTTGACTTTGTTCTGTGTTGTTCTTTTTCTTTTTGGGTTTCGCGCTGCGAGGAGAATGCACTTCAGCTGTGACGAATTCTCTGCAAAAAAAAAGATAAATCAATTAATTTATTTTTCTTTTTCGTTGTTCTTTTTCTTTTTTGGTTTTGTGCTGCGAGGGGAGTGTACCTCTGCTGTGACGATTTCTCTGCAGATTTGAATTAAGGAAGTGTTTCTCATGTTCAATTAACATAAATGTCAAGGTATTGAGATATACATAATTGTTATCATTCTAATTTGCCCAAAAAGTGATGATTTTCTCTGCAAAGCGAGCTTAAAGTTATTAGTATTTTTATTCGTATTCGTTCTTTTTGTCTTGTTTGTTTGCTGTCGTATTGTGTTTTGTGTATTGTTGAATTATGTATAGATCATTGTTACGTTATAACAATTTACTTCACTTATTGTTCTTTTTTTTTTCTGTTACCGAAAACCTCAAAACGATCAAATCACGGTGAAGATTGATTAGGCATAAATATTATATATTTATTACATGAGCAAAGCAAATAAGTGGTATTTTACACGATGAGTACAAATAACTTACTTTTCTATTTCTATGACATTGTCATCTTTCTTTTGAGTTTTCTTTTTGCCTTTGCGAGGTATGATTTCGTCCTTTTCGTACGCCAAGTTGTCTTTGCCCTCAACTGAAATAAAATAAATCATAATTTATTTACCTTTTTAAAATTACCATGGCATTCGTTTAAGCAAAACTGTTGCATTCTCATGGTTTTCTGAATTTGCGTCTTATGATAAAGCATCGAATCAATGTAAGCAAGTTTATTTATTCAGCAGACAAAAAAGCAGTTTTCTAAAAAGGATTTATTTTAAAAGCAAGCGCTGTGATATTTCTATCATATTTTATTCACACATGTTTCTGTTTTATTTTACTATCTTCTATATCTATCTCCCTTTCTCTCTTACCGTATATTGTTTGTTTCTCTCCATCTCTGACTCTAAGTCTCCTTTTATTCTCTTTCTCCCTATCTCTCTCTCGCTCTCTCTAGCTTCAAAAGAAGCTTCATTATATTTCCGCTAACTTCTCTCTCAAACACTATCTCTCTCTCTCTCTCCATCTATCTCCCTATCTTCCATCTTATCCTCTTTCCTTATCTTGATATTTCCCTCCATCAGTATCTTTCATTATCTATCAACTTTAAATACATGTATTTATAGCTTGTTTATTTTATTATACTTACCACTTATTTCGCGTTCTTTCTGTCTCCGTTTATTGCTTTTGTTGCTTTTCACATCATCAGGATCAAACGTGTTTGCGTCCTGAAGCCGATCTTTGTCCTTTATTAGGCCTTCACCTTTGCGTAGACTCTCCAACTGAAAAATCAAAAATAGTTATTATTTATTTGAAGAAAAAGTGTGTGTTAGCAGATATGTTTAGAGATAGTTGACATACCGGTCTTTGTCATTGTATATTGCACAGACGCTAAATGACGAAATTTAAAGTTGAAACAAAAATGGTTTAGAAAAATCAAATGATTTTCATATATTGATTAGGCTTTAGTTGATTAATCTTCACAGCTCGAAAATAACACTGTTACATAAATTGACCAACACAAATGTTTAACTAAAACATATGTTTCGCGGTGACCTTTATTTTATCGAATAAAAGGGAAGCTCTTAATTAATCTATTAGTCTTATATCATAATACATACAGCATTCAGAAATATCTTAAACTAAAATATAAGTTTACAACTTGAAATCATGTGTATTTGCATTCGAAAACCGCACAAATCATGTTTTCAAACCAAACATTATTCCTTGAATAACAATTTATATGTTGCATAATAAATGGCTTGCACACAAATAAAATAATTCTTATTACAAATGCAACATGCAATTTATATTGAAGCATAATTTATATCTTATAAATGTCAAACAAACGATTTCTGCACTTATGAAATACATTTATCAATGATGTATCATTTGTAATTTATTTTCCACACATCTTCACTAAAGCGTTAAATAATTTAAGCAGTTGTCAGATTGATATTTGTGTTCCGAAATTGAGACGCCCGATATAAATACAACGAGCCTTCAACAACATTGACCAGCACCTATGTTCATGCGAAACCCACGAATCTAACCTTTTGTTGCTGCCGAATTATATGAAATAAAAAAGCGCGAGATAATTAACAAATTTATTAATATCGCTGGATAGTTGTCCCCTGATAATCTATGTACAGTAATTTCCAACTTAAAAGCTAAAAATCCTTTATTCTGATGCGAAATATTTCAGTAACGGTTCATAAAAGCGCAGAAAAAAATACATAAACATTTTAATTTGCTATTTTGTATCCAAATTTTATTTGAAATCTTACCACTTGTTCGTCTGCTTTCTTCTTCTTTTTCTTTGATTTTCCCCCTTGCCTAGAAACGCAAATAACATGTAATATGATTACAAAATAAATTATTACTCGAGCTACCAAAAAATCTTTATATATCTTAGATAATACATCTGTATATATTAGAACCTTAGGAATCGGCATTTACTCCAAGCTATTTAAGATTTTAATTAATTTTCTTGCTAAAATATAAAATAATAATGTTTTGACTCGTTTGATATACCTGTGCACCTTAAAAATCTTGTAATATATCGAACCATTTTAAAACTAAATTTAAACTTGAAGGAATACTACACAAAAGCAGCTAAAGTCATAGTTTGTTTCATATTGATTCACTGAATATCAAGAATAAATATTACTCGTTGGCAGCTTGAGTCATGGCTTGTTTCATAAGTGCATCGAAGGAAGCCCGCGTCTGCATGTTGATATCCGCGTCATCAGCTACAATAGAAACAATAAATAAATGAACTACATGTAGTTACAAAATGTTTTATTTTTAAGTTTATTGGGCAAATAGTTTTTTTTTTATTAGTTTACAACAGTTTTCTTCAAGAAAAAAAAATAAATTCGTCACAATAAAAGTTGAGATGGAGCAAACGTTTTATTATGAATTATCATTATGTTTCTTGATTATTCATTCATGAATAATTATATAGTAGATAATCTTCCATGCAATCTTCCATGCAATAACATCGGAATGGTTAAACATGTCTTTTATGCTATACTTAAAAGAAATACATGATCATGTATATATGTTTAAAAAATAATAAAGTGAAAAGGATCAAATAAACGTTATTCAAAATACATACACAGCAAGCTTTCATCTTGTGATTGTCGATTTTTCGATTTTGCCCGCTTTGTTCGTTTCGGCTTGTCTAGCCCAGGGCTGAGCACTACAACAAATTTTGACATGTACATGACATTTAAATAACTGTTGACATCATAGCTTAGCTAGTATTTTTATTTCTTCGAAACTATATGTGCGTCATCAACAAATTGTACAAATGATGAATGAGAATAGTTATTTGGGTGAAACCACAAACCTAACTTGCTGTTGCAACCTGTACATGTTGCATGCATTATGTTAACTTTATATATGCAGTTTAGCACTTTGTATAAAAGCAGCCTAAGTTTTTAACTATTGTGTTTTGAATTTACCAACTTTACTAAATCAGGATGATCTTATAAACCAAAAAATCACATACAAATGCAAAAGTCATCTAAAACTTGTAATATCTTGATATCTTGCGCGCATACATTTCTAAGGCTAACACATAAACATTTACATTATAATGATTTAGGGTCGTATGTTTGCCATCGCATGGTTGTATATTCATTGAGTCCAAAGGACTATTCAAACTGGACAAGGTTGTCGTACAGCCCTTCCGGTGGATTTTTTTTCAAATAATAATAACTCAAACAAACTGTACAGCTCTAACAAAAAAATCTCTATAATTTGTGCTTAAATTGGTCTACAGTTGTTAACGGTGCAACTCATGACATGCACCGGATACGTGGCTAACGAATAGCCTATATCATTGGGGTCTGGTTCGGTGTTCCTGACCCTATCAATATAAGGAATATATTGTATAATAATATTTGCACATCAAATGGTTTCAAGATTGTTGGACGCGAACAGAAAGCAGAATACAGCTTCTTTTTGGACCGTATCATGTATATTTTTCTAAGACCAATCGTGGAGCTGGTGTCTTGACTGTTTTCACTTTATCAATATTTTGCCGGGTATGATGGTGAAAGATGTGTATTTTATTTGCGACCGTTTAAAGGAATCAGAAACGATTCCATTTTATTTGGAGGATCATATATGACGATTCTGAAGACATTAACTGATAAGATAAGCCCATGTGGATAATATTTCGTCTTTATGCCTATTAAACACAGTATATATTTGTCGGATATCTAACATTTACTTTCATATCATTCAGTTAGTGGGCGTTCATGTAGGATATCTTAGGAGGCTTTGGTCTTTTTATAGTGGTTTAAATATCTGATTTCGGTTCATCGGAGGGTCGACATGAGACATTAGACAGCCATGATTTGGCCCAAACATTGAGCCCTTCAGGCCCATGTCCTAAAAAAAAACTGGTGTCATTAGAAAAATCTTTGTGTCAATGCCCCGCGTGAGTTTCGAGCCCTGTACCAATGCAACATCACCAAAATGGGCAGTTCGATGTATTCTAGTACGGTGTTCCTGAGCCTATCGGTATAAGAGATATATTGTATGATTATATTTGCACATCCAATGGTTTTAAGTTTGTTGGACGCGAACAGAAAGCAGAATATAGCTTCTTAATGGACCGTATCATGTATATTGTTCTAAGACCAATCGTGGAGCTGGTGTCTTGATTGATTTCACTTTATCAATATTTTGCCAGGTATGATGGTGAAAGATGTGTATTTTATTTGCGACCGTTTAAAGAAATCATAAACAATTGCATTTAATTTGGAGGATCCTATATGATGATTCCGAAGACATTTATTGAGAAGATAAGCACCTGTTTTTAATATTTTGTCTTTATGCCTATTAAACACAGTATATATTTGTCGGATATCTGACACTTTACTTTCATATCATTCAGTTAGTTGGCATTCGTGTATGATATCTTAGGAGGCCTGCCCTCAAAAAGCGGGAGTCATTAGAAAAATCTTTGTGTCAATCCCCCGCGTGAGTTTCAAGCCCTCTACCAATGCAGCATCACCAAAATGGGCGGTTCAATCTGTTGAATTTTAACTGTGGATGAAGACGATATTTCTACTTGTACAGTTCGCAAAATTATGAAGATCGTTTTCTTCAGATGTGTACAGATATGATCTAATGGACATGTCAAGTCTTTTACTGCAATGGAAGTACTGCATGAAAACCTTATGATTATCCAGTGGGTTACAGCCTTTCAGATTAAAAATAAGATAGATAGTTGTGGGTCGTATTTAGCCTTAAATTTGGAGGATTATGACGTCGAAAGAGTACCAACACGTCACTTGATAACTGATTAATGCGAATCCATAGCAGAATTATGTATATTTGTGAGTTACATGGGTTCATGACGCACAACCCCCACCCGCGAAGTCCTGTCAGAACAGACGTCAACCTCACAACACGGGATATCTTGAAATATTGAGGGTGGTGGTGATGGAAAATATATCTATCGCATGCGAAACATTAGGCATATATTAAATCAAGTTTCATCTTGATTTTATTTTCATTGAATCAACGAATAATCGATAAAAATAATATTTTTTCTACCTTCGGTCGCCATGTTGTTTACTATTGGGCTCGCACTTCAAATTCCAAGGCATATGATTGGCCAAAAAATGTATACCGAAATACACATCTCATAAAAATATTTTTAATTAACAGGTGTGGAAATATAAATTTAATGAGAAAGAATTAAAATTCGTAATTACGCAGCGTCACTGTTATGATATTTATCCCAAGTTTTAGATAAAATTTATTTGTACATTGTATTTCCAACAACAATTTTCATTATAATTTCAATATTTTAAGTACAACATTGAAATCCTCAATGTATAATAATGCATGTTTTATTTTTACAATATAAATTATCCTTTAATTTTACAGGGCATGGTTTCCTTCCCGATGTGAATAAGATTTGGATCGTTGCTTGTGGATATAAACATTTTCGACAACGACAAACAAATATGTGCAATTTTCTTTTCCAATAGGTGAAATTGACTATACTCAAACCTGTGTTGACAAAGAATAAATAAAAATTGATATTTTTGGAAACATTTGATTTTATAAAATTTAATTATGTGTTTTCTGAAACAAATATTTATACGATAAATATATTTATGGGTTTTACATATATATAAAACTTGATAATTCGAGCTTAAATAATTGTCCATATGAGAACCGGACAGGCGTATCAATTTACTAAATTGTTTATATTATACAAATGAAACAAAATTAAAAATGTTTACCTCTAAAGCTTATTGCATAGCTTTGACTTCTTAAGATTCTATCTTCAAACTGTATAAAGACAGGTGAATGTGTTTTTTTTTCAATTATGTAAAAGGGTAATTATCTATGGTTATTACAAAAACAAGTAGATAATATGGACATTTTTTTTTGTTACATTTGGTGAGTTTATGAAAATATGAACATTTTATTTGATGAAAGAACATAATCAGTTCTAGAATTTGACATATTTACCATTTTTTGCTGCCATGCCGTGTAAGAAACTCGATCAAGTCCATATACTGTATCATTTTGTTAAGTCAAGGCAAATATGAACATTTGCATTTTTATTATTTAATGATAAGACCCTATTACAAAATAAAATAAAAAAAATAGCAAAGACACTAAGGTTTATCATATTTGTTAAATCAGGAGAGGCACCGAAAATCACACAAGACAACATCGGAATCTGGGCGACTGCAACCGATTGGGAGATAAGTGTTGAAGAAACGGCTGTATTTCCCGGAAGAAATCGTCCTCACAACGCTGAGACCGGACATTGTGATATGGTCGACGGCGACCAAGCATATAATTCTGATTAAATTGACAGTACCATGGGCGGAAAGAATCGAAGTTGCCTTTGAATGAAATAAAATCAAATATGACGACCTACGATCAGAATGCAAGAACAAATGATGGAAGGCATTGTGCGCACCGATAGAGATGTTTCATAGGTCCATCAGTGTGGACAATGTGCAAGATCCTAGGAATCAAGAGTAACATCAGAAAGAAAATCAACAAAACATATCAACAAACTAGTGAACAAGCATCAAACTGGATATGGCCGGAGCCTAACGACGCGAATAGGATACCATCATGATCGAGTCCCCACACTCCAGAATGCTGGAACTAGCTTCTCTTGCAGGCCTACCACTTGGTTGATAAAGGGCCGAAACACAGACTGTAACGAAAACGGTAAACCACTGATGAAGAAGGAGTGTGGGTAGCGGATCGTCAAAAGATCATCCGCAAGTTCTAAACTACATTTTTTTTGTCATTGCAAATAGTTTTCAAGAGTTCGAATATAAGATTTCATGGCGTGAATGCATTTACAGTGTATAACGGTCAGGGTTCTTAGTTTGCATTGACAACTTTCAGTACAACTATTTAGTCAGAGCGTCAGGCTCACATCTCGAACATGCCATGGTGGCAATATTTTGTTTTAGTCCACACAGCGGTGCGATTGAACATGATTGTTGAAGTTCGCTTCGCTCGCAAATTGGCTAATACATTCATAACCGAAAATGATAGATTCCGATATCTTTAAATTAAATGGAAGTGTTTAGGCACCTATTTCCAGTAACAAGCAAGTGTATCGACAGAGGGACGTAAAAATCATAATGCAATATTTAACCACCTTGGACTACACTATACGATTTTCTATACGAATCAAATGGTTATTCAAAATGTTGCAAATGTTCGATTTTGGTGTAACGTATAAATCCGTATTCATGTGACGCATTGCAAACATTGATGCAAAATTAAAATACCTTATTGAGCTAGTACTCCAGTGCATTTTGTTCGTTCAGATTGATAAAGAACTAGATGCCGTCAGAGAGCAGCAGGATCCGCCGTGCAAGTAATTGTCACAAGAACAAAGATTATTTTAGGTAGGATGCATTTCAGCTATATGTCAAAAAATCTTCTAGGCACTTCCATTGATTTCTCTGTTTTCAGAGGACTGTAAATCGGACATTTTTTTGCCGATCAAACTGAAACATTGCACATGTACAATCTTTGGTTGTAAGCTATATGGACGAAAACAATCTCTAGGCACTTCCATTGCTGGAGATGTGAATTCCACAAAACACCCACCCTCAAGGTGAGACAGACAGACGGACATACGGAAGGACAAGTCTAAACCTATATCCCATCGTTTCACGGGGAATAAATAACATAAAAGTCTAAAAAAAAACAGTACCGGCTGCGCTTGATTTAGATTTTAATAATCGCGTTTAGTCCAAACAGGAAATAACTAAAAAACAACGGAACCTGCTTCTGTTTGATAAGTTATTTACTTCACTTTATCGAGTGGCGTGCCGATTGACGTTGCCGGCCACACATCTCCCTCTTTTTCTGTCCTGGGCAGTACACTTTGCCCTCTCAAAGGTGGGACCTGTCCATTGCGTGATGTCACTCCGTTGCAATGTTGATCTTCTTTTCCGTGTTTGTCCTCTTTCATGTCCTCTAGTACATATCTTTGCAGGAAATCAGGTCTCATGACAAGCCCAGAAATGACAGCTTTCTCTTCTGTACAGTATCAAACAACGACCTGTTGGTACTTTCGATACGAATCACTTCTTCATTCGTGATTCTTGTCAAGCTTATTCGTAGCATGCGCCTCAAGGTAATATTTCTAATCGTTCCAGGCGCTGTTGCGATATTTTGTTGATGGTCCATGCCTTTCCTCCATTGATATAAACAAATAAAACATTGCATTTGTTTAAGTGAATTTTTATTTCGTTTGTTCACCTGGATTTTATATTCATGTACATACAAGGCATTTTATGCATTTCATTAGACTGACTTGACATTTTATTTGAAAACGTTACAGTGAACGTAACAGTATGAGTAAATAATTTAACCTTAAAAAAAAAGAGAACACCTGATGCGACCAAAACTCAAGATATTATTTTCATAAAAGGGATCATATATCACATATAAACGATAGCCGTATTATTCACATACTTTTCTATTCTTCTGACATGCAAAAATATTTGTTATTTAATTGACACGCCTCTTGATTATTACTAGAAATAGGAGACTTTCGAGTACCTTTGATGCTCATAACGAATACATTTTGACCTATTGAACAACATATAACAAATCATAAAAACCTCCCTTTATAATTGTTCTTTATATTGCACTGACTTGAATAACATATGCAATGTGCTATTAATACAGCTTCATTTTGATTAAATATATGTGCTAACATATTCTAGCATGCATTTTAAGTACCTCATTTATTTTTATTAACTGAAAAACACATGCAAATGATTGTCTTAAGTATTCGTAGTGTTTTAAGTAAATAAATTTACATGTACCTAACAGTGTGTGAATAAAATATCGAGATATCCCTCAAAGTAATGAATTGAATCCATGGTGATTTATGTTCCAAATATGCAAATATGACTCCTTTTTATCTACAAATATTCGTAATTTTTGCTTCATTTACACGTAAAACTAATGTGATATCTACTTATTTCGTTACAATTGACCAGAAATACATACATGTGCGTCTTATACGATTTCCGACGAGTCTAAATATTCTACATACTACGGCCTTTGTTTTAGATTCCCACGTTTACCAGCGTGGTTTAGTACAGTTTGCAAACGATTCATGGACTATTAATAGAACATTTAAATTAATTAGAGTTTTTATTTTCTTATTTTAGATTGAATGCTCAGATTATGGCTTATCTGTATACTTTTAACTACCAAAATAGATTTTAAGGAAAAAATAAATAATCGAGTGATTCTCAACAATAAATCCCATTTTACTTCATTCACACACACTTACTAAATGCCGCTGTGATGCTAGACAATGCAAATCATAGCATTTGTTTAAAATATACCTACGTTCTTGAGTTACACTCCCAACCGGATGTAAAAAAGTACACAAAGTAAGTAAACAAACCTCGATTAGACAAAACCTCACCATGAGCACACAGGACCTAAAACTCACTCACATGAGGTCAACATGAGCTCATGATGAGGTTTTATGCAAGCTTGGATTAATAATTTTATGTCCATATTCTATCATACTACCTCACGGGACTAAGCACTGCGTTTCGTATCGTTTCACGGCTGGTTGCTAGGGAGGCAGTTGAAGCTAAACAATCGGTTACTAGGGATTTGGCGTCCATATTGGTTATTGTGTCCTCAGTTGATAGTCACCATTTTGTGTGATGTAACGGACCCATGGCAACGCTTGGTAACCGCTCTTTTCGATGATTTTTAAATACCTAACCTGTAAACCAAAAAAAAAAAGAAACAAATTAAAATTTGGTTTAAATATGAATCATGACAATTAAAACACATTCAAATTCATTTTCACACAAATACATTTTTGTAAAATGTAAATAAGAAAAAATAAGCCCTTTGAGGCCATTTTCACTACACGTTGGGTTACGTTTAACTTACGTACGTTTGATGTTATTTTCATCGGTGCAACTTATATAAATTTAAACCACTTCTATGACGTCATTCCATTGTTCTAAGCGTGAATTAATTTTCACGAAATCACTCTGGTCATGGTTCATGATTTCAACTATCTGCAGTCTGAGACAGAATATATCAATAGAGTATGACCTATTTCTAGGAATGGACGAAGTCTTAAGGGGAATCGCGGTGAAATTGGAAAAAATTCAAATAAAGATTTTACATGTCGAAATATCAGCACATTCTTTTCATTGAATTATGCGCATGCGGAATCCATGGTACTTCAAAAGGGATAACGATTAATAGCTTCATGTTTCAGAATTTGTTGAAATGAGTGTACAAAAGGTTTGTCTGCATTTTAAAGGAACTAGTGAAAACACTATTTAGCGAACAGGTTATCTGTCTATTCCCAAATAGTAATATATCTTTTAATTGGGATATTGATATGTCAAAAAAATATACAGTGATCCTCTTATAATTGATTTAGATTTATTTGAATAAATTATCAAATACTAAATTCTTTAAACCCTATTCCATAGACCAGTGAATGTCCTTAACTCGCTGTAATAAATTCAAATATCAAGGCCCTATCATGTGCACAGCGTGGAACGATAATGCATTATTTTTGTATCAACAAAAACAGACGGGACCATAAAACATCCCTCTAAAACCAGTCACCCCCATGAAGTAGACTCTTCGGGCAATAGGAAATATTCTTTGCTATAGACTTCAATAATAGATTCTATAGTCACTTTCCAAGAATCAATCAAGTGACCTAGATTTGTTTGTTTACAAATACGGATATGTTAATGAGGGAATTGGTTTAAGTCAAAGAAACCATTCGGGCATAAGAGTTTCGTGAAATCAAACCACTCTCGGGTGCTTCGCACCCTCGCGTGGTTTAATTTTCACGAAACTCTTAGCCCTCATGGTTTCTTCTATACTTAATTTTCATGATTAAATTACACTTATTTTCAATAACTGATCAATGATAAGTTTAGCAAAATACAAGGCGACAAAAACACAGATGTTTTGACAAGAAATAAATGATTTTAAGACACGGACTAAAAGTGGATGAATAATTCAGGTAACTTGCTCATGATCATTTATGCTTCTTACCTGAATACCGGAAACGGTGAAATAGGGAATCTCGAATCGCACGTGGATAGGTGGTTTGCCTTCCGTTTCTTCGGCGACCACACTGGGCAAACCGAAGTGCGCGCGCATCAAGTATTCTTTTCCGCCCTGAAAAAAGTGTACATTATTGCCATATCGTTCAATTAACCGATAACTAGAAGGTCAGTGACCTTGGATCCCCCGTGAACTTCAACAATTCGTGGATGCAGGATGGTCAGTTTTTACTATAATTAACTTTGGAAATAACGAACTATTTTGCGAATAAACAAGATCATGTGATGATAGAAAAACAGAGTAACATCTTGCATCATCACTCACTTCTTTCTGAAGACATCTCTAGGACTGACGAAACCAGTTGGAACAAGATTGTCAAGGACAATGACCCAGCTTTAGTTTTATCTTAGCCTTGAGTTTTTTTAGTACTAGCAAACGCGCTATTGTTAATTGTATTAATGTCACTCAACAGGTAAGTGTTCATGCAAAAGCCGGTATAAAAGTGATATGTGATCCATTTGTTTCACAATCTCCATATTAACAACAATTAATCAAATATTTATTTCTATATAATTATACCATTATAATAAGGAATCGGTGGTACATGCTGGGATTCGAACACACGACCTTATACCTGTGAGTTCGATGCTATACCCCTAAGTTCCAGTCCCTTATGCGATATATATGAACATACGCATAATATGTATGAGTACATTGTGACACAGCCATTTATATCAAATCAAGACTTTCAGATAAGATATGGTTGTCCTCTATAGGCG
>LQRL01107139.1:1885-12069 GCA_001703475.1 Hydroides elegans | reverse complement strand
TAATGCCCTGTTTCCGTCACGCATCATAAGACATTTATAGAAAAGACCCATGTTGACATGATTTTTCAAGTATTGCGCTAAGTTTCCCAATTCGCAAAATTCATAAAACAACCAAACTGTGTTTTTGCGCACGTTTATGTCAAATATCCTGACTAAATTTGGATGCGTGAGTGTTTTTGCTAATGTTCCTTCTTCTAGTGCTTCGGATTTCATATAGTCGTTAAAAAATCAATACCTTTAGCAGCAATGTTTAGACTCGTTTTTCGATGAAATCCAGAACAAACACGTCCGAAGGCACCACTTCCGATCGGATCCAAAATTTGAACTTTATAGTCACCAATGTCTACTTCTCCCTCTTTAAAATTAGAAACCATATCCAGTGGTTTAAGCCTTATTACTTTTTTTGTAAAATGCATTTGATTTTAACAGTATTCGAGTCGTATATTAGTGCTGGTGAATTTATAATGATGTGAATATATTGTTTTGTTTGTATTTAAGTTTTCGTTTTATCACATAGGGGCGTATTACCACTTATCTCAAAGTAGCTTATCGCTACTTGTCAAATAATACAATATATTCAGGTGTACCTTCATCCCATCATCGATAAAACTTGGATCATCTTAATCAGTGCGATTCGAATTTTTAGTTGAATAATCAGTGCAAAACCGATTTACAATAACATTGAATGGCAACTCAGAATAATATACAAATTAACATTATATACAAACTTCGAGGGAAGATAAATTTTTTGACTAATATGAATATGTCAGTGCAAGTATAAATCAAACAATATATTTACTAGCAGGTATGGTTCATCAATAAATATAAAATTTTCAGTGGGCATTACGACCTACATTCAAATACAAGCCCAGAGCTTAAATACAGCCGTTCCCGAAAAGAAAACCATAATAAGATAAAGTCTATATAGTTGAATATCATTGTGATGCTTCTCGAAATCCTTCATACTTATCCATTTGAATGTTTAATAATAAAATACTTACGAATAAAGTGTTTAACAAATATCGATTGAACAATGTTTCTTTGGAATAACAAATAGATTAAACAATATATTTTGATGTGTGATGTTAATAAATAAACATGATACCTTGCTTAATTATGTTTTACGGTACAATTATATCCAATCAAAATAAACTACAGCTATTAAGTACTCGTAGATTTCAGCGGGAAAATAGAAATTATGACGTCATAATGACAACAAAAACTAAAATAACCTCTGGATGACTTCGCCATGAGTTTGCATATACCAGGCCGATGTCATGTTTGGGTTTGAATAGTCTATTATATAGTATGATATAGTATTATATGATACTATGTATTATAATATTATATTATGTTATGTTGCAATTGCGACTTCATAGCGGCGTCATACGACACCACGTTTCATAATCTTAGACTAGATCCACGATTATTGCCGATCTAAGATTTGTTTTGTGGTCTTAAACCGTTTATAGAAATACCGTTTTGTTGGTCAATATTATTTTGCGACATTGCGATATCGCTTGTGCTGATCACGTTCTGATTAAGCAGAAACCCGTAACAAAATCCATAGATAATCGGGACAGATGTTTACTTAATGTATGCAGAGGCCATTTAGTCAAAAATAGCTAGATAAGGAACCTTTAGTATCATCGCAATGATTGATAATATTATAAGTTAAAGGGTGTACTGCATAAATATGTTTTGTGTAAAATCGTAGTTTTGAAAACCGTACCTTTGAAAATTTCTGATTTTCATTTATATAATAATGTTTATTGCGAGAGACATGCTTTTCGCGCAGAGCAGCTTTATTACAACGTTTATATATTTTTGATTTTGAAACAGATATGTATAAAATAGTTTGATTGGAATGCTTACTAAAAATCTAAAAATCAGAAATCTAAAATGTTTGTGCACTAACCGTCAATTTCGAAAGGGCGTACATAATCTATTTTTCGCCACTTGCTATCGTGAAATAGTAAAATTAAATTTTGTTTTTAAAGTTATCGTGCTCCCCTTCTGTTCACCCGAAAACCGCATAATGTAAAATGTAAAATGTTAATGATATTTTAACATGGATCTGATAATATATAATTATTAAGTTAGTTCAAGTATCTCATCTCCTGGAGTGTTGAAATATCACCACCAACGTATTTTAGAGGTGTGATTCACAATAGACTTTCTTTGCATCATTTGAATCTATTTCAATGTAATTTGTATAATTTGTTAGATCCTATATCTTTTGCCATTGTTACGAATAAATTTATGTTATTTCTGTTACATCATGACTTTGTCTTTTTTCAGCAAACATACTTATTATATTTACGCATGAATGCGTGCAGCATAAATTACCCTTTCCTGTCCTTAAATTGATTGACCCTCTGTAAAACAATCCCAATTTCAAAACGACGCGACGTTCCAAAATGGGCTCATATTCAGATTATGCTGAAGTTTTGTACCATTAAAATGTTGTTTCCTCGAGATCGAGTCAAATTTTGACGCAATATGGACGTTCATCTGACATTGTGACTGAACACGATACCCAAAAATCCTACTAAAATCATAACGTTCTTTTATTGCCACGCCAGACGTACAGTTTAAACCACTTCTAGTTGGACAATTGAAACGAATAAACGAATACTTTGATACGAATAAACTAATAACGAATTTGATACGAATAAACGAATTCGATACGAATAAACGAATTTGATACGAATAAACGAATAAACGTCAAACGTATAAACGAAATTTTCGATACGCCTACATGCATAAATGCATATTTTTATATGAAAGAGTTTGCATTTGATAGGGTAATGAGGGCCTCTAAAACGCCTCACAACGGGGTGCATTTCGAAACAAAATAATAGGTCAATACTTCAACTGTTATTTTAAAGAAAACATAAACTATTTGAAGAGTTCTATTAAACATTAAAAAATGCATAAACATTTCGGACAAACCAAACTTTGTTCGCGTCACATCGTTTAAACCTTTATAAATATATTAATTCCTCCTAGTTATTAATGTTATCATAAATTTGTTGTTGGTTGTATTGCATAGAAACAGTTGAGTACTGATCACCCATGGCAATCAGATTTAATTCTACTACATAAATCGCGACTTTCTACGGCTGGTAACCATTCTATGACATAGTGCAGAAAAAAATAGCTATCAGTTTCGAATATATAAACTTAATAGCATATTTAATACTTTGAATGAACTTTTAGGTCTTGGTTTTAACTTATACAGATGCACAAACGTTGAATGCATGAATATATGATGGAACGCCCAACCTACTACAAAATGAACGATTTGGTGGTGTCTAATGTGAAAACGTATATGAGTATTTATTTCGAACCAGCATTTACAAAAATATTATTATACGGAAAGGTCGATTCAAATATATAACTACAATACATAAATCCCCTGTTTGCTTTCTTTGTATGGAAAAATACGACCACTGTAAAACCAATAAATAAAACTATGTTTTCTAATCTAAACGTAATACATTAACCTCCATCCCTGGGGAAAGTGATCTCCCTCTTTACTGGCAGTACGATAAGTTTGTTTTCGTATTTGTTTGTTAAGAAACAAGGAAGCTGGTCTACAATAAATGACCATAACAGATGAAAGGCATCCGTAGCCGTCCACAAGTAAATACTGATGCATGGTCCCACTCGCTATCATATCCTCTTTTCATGCATGTTTCTTTCTTAAGTCTTATTTATGATCTGTCACTAATCAATCAAGAACTATAAAGTAAGTCAGGATTTCACGATGACAAAAATTTCCCTATTCTAAATACGGATGAATACATGTTGCTGTTTTTGTTGAAAAGTTGGATAGCTTAATAGTAATACATGTATTTATGATGCCGTTAGGTCGGATATATTTCTTATTGATAGAGCTTAGCCTAAGCCATTATCAGGGATATATTTATTTCAGTTTTATTAGGCAGGTAGTGTTAAAAAGACATATCATACATAATTTCAAGAAGATTATGTCACGTTAAAAATTGTAATAGGCTCGAATCTCCCACTGTTGTAGATCGAAATCATGGAAAAGTGCTGATTTATAATTTACATTTCCATAATTTCCATGAATAGATATGCAACAAATGTGTAGAGACAAAGTAGTTGTCATATTATCATCGACCTTATACAGAGGTGTAGCGGTATTGAGTAAATTTGTAATTAAAAGCAAAAACAAATAGATTCTTGTATATATGAATATGAAATTCTTGTGGTTTTTCTCTATAATCTTTCATGCGAGACATAGCATAATGTGCGAGTTGGTTTATATAAGTTAATGAAGGCGCTGATCACCGAATGGTATTTATTTCGAAATTAAAACGAACAAGAAAGTCATGAAAAATAGATCTGAATTAAAAACACCAACAAATTTATACCGTAGGTTGGTGATCAATATGTTATAGAATGGTTACCAACCGTAGTAGGTTGCGATTTATGTAGTTGAATGAAATCTGATTGCCAGGGGTGCTGATACTCATCCCCTATGTGTGCTATACAAATACTGCGCATGCATGTATTGTCCTACTGTAAATCCGCTTACGTTTATACCTATATTGCGTAACCCTGATAACTGTACCCACGGAGCCTCTGATGTGATATTACATTGATAATGCATATAAAATGCGATATATTCTTTTTTATTGATTTGAATGAAACATAGAAATCACGTAAGAGCAGATCAAACATAAGCATATTAGTATTCAATAGAATGTTAAATTTTGATTCAATCTTATAAGATATTTTTCCAATTTAGATAAGATATTTAGCAGTCTTATATAGCGAAGAGATATAAATTCACATCAATCATTTTTATATTTAGAGTGACACTATATTAGTAGCAAAATATATATTCTATATAAAAAATCATAATCCGATTAAACCATATCCATGGTATCAAATCTTAAATTTAATGTCTATCTATTGTTTTTATAACATCTCATTCATCGTTTTTCATATACTATCTTAAACCATGAAAGTTGTATTTTAGATTCAACACCTATGTTTAATATCAAATAAAACACCACTTCTTGCCGACAAGCTCAATCACATACTGAAGAAATCGAATCATATACTAAAGAAATCAGACGGTTTGGTGACTTCTTTTAACCGTAAATGACCGTAAAGCACGGCGCCTTTGAGTACTACTACTTCAGGATTCTCTGGTATTAATACCTTAACTCGAGGCTCCAACTCCATCTTCATCATCTGTTGCAAATACCTGAATGCGTATCAAATATTTATCATTAAATTCTAAGATTATACAAATATAAATATACATATATATATACCTAATCTTCAGTTGTTGATGTTATATCATCCATGGCGATGTAACTGTGGCGTTTTTTCCTTTGTATCTTAGAGTGGAGTGAGTGAGTTTAAATGAAGGTGAAGTGGTGCCTCAATGTTGTAATTTCCTTTGTGACAAATTAAGATAAAATCAAATTAAAAAAAAGCGTTTTGTAAATACCGATATTCGCTGAAATCTCCGACAACACAAACGACTTTGCAGGGATGTATCGCTGGCATGGCTATGACTTCTCTTACTTCTCTTACATGATCAATAATGGCTTTAACCACTGGTTTAAACAGATTGTGTTTTGCCTTTTCTTTGATAAGGAGAAATCCATTATGGAAACCAACTCCGTATTCATCTGCCGCGTTTTTGATGGTCCTTTCGATATGTTTACCACCAGTTGTCTCTGCATAAAGCAAGCTCAAAGACCAAGAGAGCGGCAATTGCAATACACTCTTACCTAAACAATTGGATTATATAAATTTGGCATTATGTTTTGTTAATTACAAGTGAATGTTGCAAAATAAATGCGTACCATACATGTTATAAAGTAAAAGTTCAAAACTCGGATAGATATTATAACTTTTTCAAACGCTTGATATACTGATATACTGACACTAAACTATTATGAACTAAAAAATCGTTTGTACAAAATTTTAAGAAAACACAAATACCTGTAAATGTTGATCTCTTTATTCTCAGTTGAAATTCGGTCATTAATTTCAAAAAGGATGCAGGATCTCGTTGTTTCAATATTTCTATGAATTCATATCCAAGGACATTTTGAAGGAGGGAGACAAAGTTGAATTCAACTTTAGCTTCACCAGCGACACGACCTCTGTAGTAAAGTTCTTTGATACCGCCGTCACTCCGGTATTGATGTGTCGTTGTATCGACTGTTTCTTTTGTATATGGATATTTATAGATGTATATTAGTATAAAAATAAAGCTATTAATTGTCGGTTGTTTGTATTTAATTTAATTAGGTTGATAAGTAGGATAAATAATATATATATAATGGGCCTTTATAACCAGATGTGATTGCAAACCATCAGAAACATAGTACAGCTCCTCCTTTATGCGCTATGTATCATATGCATTTGTGTTCAATTATATAATTTTCTAACTCGGAATAACTCGATGCGTTTTGAGAATATTAAAATTATAAACTTAACATCAGTCACCCACTCTCCGCTTGTCAAATACTTCTCCTGCTGTGTCTAGAGCCGGAACGGGGAAAATTACCCTCCTTTGAATTACCTTTTATCTCACTAAGACACGCGCTATTGTCATCAAAACGCTCACGGAACATGTTCAGGACACGCGCGTTACATGACTATTTAGGATGGGCATTTTAGGATGGATTTACAATTAGTGATGACATAATCAAGAGACAAGCCGATGATATTACCAATAGTTGTACGGAAAGTAATGAACGCAAAATAAGATGAACACTATCAGGTGTCTCCCAGTTTAGAATTATTTAATGTTACTAGATATGATAATTAATATCATCACATAATACTTTCGTAGTAGCACATTCACTACCTTAATTATACGGTTTAATTATATGAATCTTGCTAATGCGCCGATTTATTTAAGTATATATCATTTTATATGTGTCAGTATGCTTGTTTCTAACCAAACCAGTTGTGTTCACTGAGGATGAACAAGCAATAAGAAGAGATAATTACTTACTTAAAATCCCTCTTATCAGTAAAAACTAAAAAGATAACGTTTGTCAAATAGAATCAATACCTACCCCCGGCATTAACTATGATATATTTGGTCTCTGGTAGCAGATTGAAGCTGTCCTCTCGATCAACCCATCTGCCATTGTTGTTTAAGAAGTGTGAAGCTGCTTCAGATTTAGAGGCAATTATCAACTGCTGGCTGTCTTTCGTTTGGATTAATCCGGCCTTCAAATTACATGTTTCAAAAGTCTGTTTTTTTTAAATATCTAAACAAACTTAATAGAAGAGTCGCAATTATTACGGAAATAAGAGAAATACATTAATAGTGCTTTGTTTTTTACCTTGAGTGAGGCTTCTCTCATAAACCGTTTCGCCTCCTCTGTGCAAAGAGCTGATCCTAGTACCACCCATCCGATCCTTTTGTGATTTCTTTTGTCATCTAAGAAACCCAATTCTGATCTAACATTTCAATGTAATTAACAGTCAATATTCATGCCCAAAGAATAGAAGACATATTTGTCAATGCGTTGTACGAGTTGAGCTTCTAAATGTTTGATATGAGAGCACATGAATGATGAATAAACAAAACGCGTAAAAGAGTAACAAATATCATCTAATATTCATTCCTATCTATTGTTATGAAATCCATTATTACAATGATATTTACGTGATTTGGTCAACCATGTGTTTTTTCAGGAATTGTAACGCATGTGCGAAAACGTCCAGAGCGTTTAACTGCATGCATCCGTCTGCAGAAACCACTTTCGTTTTGCTGTTTATAGTCTTCTATAAACAATGAAGTAACATGTAAGCATTATTTCAGGCATTTAGTAATGAGCTGTCGTTGAGGTTAGCTGTTTGTATGATTCTTAAATATCTGAAGATAAACATATATTTGAGTTACAATTAAACGAAAACTACACTTGATAATCTAGAAACGAGTTTCATGTTAAAAATATTAATAGTCATATGTATTTTGCATCAAACTGTTACTATCGCTAAATTATCTCAACTTAAATCATCGTTATCAAAATGATGTTACTCTCACTACTCTTCTACCATGTTACCTTTACATAACTTTGCTTTTATCTATATAAAAATACCCATTGTTAAATTATGTACCCTAGTATGATGCAGCACTTCATTAAAATTGCGGAAGAGTCTGTACATTCCATGATCATCATCATCTTCATCAATCAGTGATTCCGCATAACAACGTTCAGCTTCGTATCCAAAATGAACAAATCTACCATGATGGTCAGTTAGTACAGATGTAGGTGACTTGAACGACTGCAATAAGAATAGCCATGGTATTTTTTAAACATAATTTACACAAACATACATGACTATATATGTTTTTTGACAATTTTAGCATAAGTTAAACTGCTAAATAAAATTTGATTTTAAAACATTTTACAGCTGTCATTTTATCGGACCTTCACCAATTGTTTCTTAAAATTAATATCCATATATAAGTTACTATATCGCCGTATATTATACAGACAATTCTAAAAACTAATTCGTTCAAATACTATTTCACAATGATGTCATACTTGTATTCCAAGATGTTCGCCCCAGTTCCTGTTCATTCTTATGTCCTTGGGATTGTTCTTGAAGGAAAAAGCGTAACCACTATATTTTGTTCCGAGCTCAATGGCACAAACTATCACTATCGCCATTTTTTCTTTGAGTGCGCTGCAACAATCTGTTTTTTTTTCAGAATCGAATTCTAAATGGTATTGAACAAATGAGTAATTATGTATTACAATATTTTACGTATATTAACATACCATCACTATATTATAGTAAGAAATTGTATGTCCAAAAAATGTACTCTTTGATTATCTATATATTTTTATGATTGTTATATGTAGTGTAAACTGTACAAATAAATTCCCAAGTAATTCAATATTTTACCCTCGATTGTACTTAGTACATCATCAAGTGCAGCCCTATCAAGACTATTGAAGGTGGTCATACGAAGAATGCATCTTTTGAGTAAAGTCATTTCCCTGTTGTCTGTTGGTTTAATCTCGGTAATATTTGGAAACGATTTTCCATTCTTGAAGCTGTCCACCATTTCTTTACCAAATACGACAGGCCGTTTATTTTTCTTAGCTTCGACTATCAACATAATTGGGTAACATGTAAAATATATATTTTGAATAATCTTTGAAATATAACACACTGATATTTACAATGGAACATACAATATGACTATTTAATAATAGACTACGAATAATCAAGAATGTTTATTCTTGCTTTCCCTAGTGCCTGCTTCAAATTTTGCTATCGCGATGCATATCATAGTTTTACATGTATATAAAATTGACGATGAACTGAAACAATTGATCTCTTTTAAAGTGTTAATGCATTATTTTGTTTATATATGTAGAATGACTAAACGAAACCATATTTCCAACTTTGTAAATAAAATACAAATTACATTATGAATTGTACAGTTGCTAAGTCACATTGTTATTGGTATATTTTTATAAACGTGCATTCCTTTCGCGAAATAAATTACTTCAAAAGTATTGTTTGCTACTAACAGAAACTTTGAAAATATTATAGATATGTCCGTTCTCCGTTTTCCATCCGCTTTTAAAACCTAATCAACAACATAACGTTGCTTATTTAAACGTTTTAATCGTTTTAAATATAAAAAACAGTACAATTCAATCGTGTTTCTGGCGGTCAAGGTGAAATGAATGTATATGTGTAAATCAATTAAATTTTGAAATATATTATTCAATTACAATTCAATTTTATGTACAAATGTATCAGGCAAGAAAAAGATAAATTTAAAGTTTCAATTCAAAACACAATGATATTGAGTCATATATCCATCCTTTGAACAATTTCAATTAAGATCGCTTTGTAGAGACGATAGCAAAAACTAAAAGTATTTGAAATAATTAAAAATGTAATTATTATGGGTTTTAAAGTTACAAATATATACCGCTTTGAGGAATTGTAGATCTATGGTCTGGCCCATATGTCACCATGACGTCGAACAAAAGACCAAGACTAAATATGTCAACTGTCGCTGTATAACTAACACGACTTCCTTCTTCTAAGAAAAACTCCGGTGCCATGTAGATAGGTGTTCCCGCTTTTGTCCGGTTTTGCATTAAGTAAAATGTGGCGGTACCTATGCTTATACCTAG
>LQRL01107135.1:5910-21085 GCA_001703475.1 Hydroides elegans | reverse complement strand
TATAAATATCCCAAAATATCTCAAATTCGTCTAAGTTCAAACCCCCGTAATTTCGACAATTTTCGGTCGATCAAACTGAAACCTCGACGTTGCACATCTGTAATATATATTCTTACCCTGTGTGAAGTTTCAGAACCCTAGGACAGAGGCTTCATAACAAAGTGCCGCGGACAAAGTGGTGTATAAATATCCCAAAATATCTCAAATTCGTCTGTCTAAGTTCAAACCCCCGTAATTTCGACAATTTTCGGTCGATCAAACTAAAACCTCGACGTTGCACATCTGCAATATATATTCTTACCCTGTGTGAAGTTTCAGAACTCTAGGACAAAGGCTTCATACTGAAATGCCGCGGACAAACTATTGTATCTCAAATGTTAACAGACGGACAGTCGGACAGACGGACGGACGGACGGACGGACGGAATGGGGGATAGCAATAGCCCTCAGCCAAATTGGTTGGCTGGGGGCTAAAAATACTATTTCATTAAAACTTTACCTCTAACGTCGCATCTTTACGCCTTGGATCAACCATTTCTTGACAGAAATGTGGGTCTAAGTAGATTGCTTTGTCCTCTGCAGCAGAAAGAACGTTTTATGATTACATTTCTTTAGGCATTAGTTACTGACATACTTTGTAATAATTTATGGTTACACATGATTAATTATCACAATATTTTATCGCTCAAGACGTATACATTTGTGCAAGTGAACAAATGACAATAGGTTGCATGTGTTATTGTAATATCAGTTTTAATATCTGCAATAATTGTTTACATATATCGTCTTATTGGATGTGTAACGTAATGATTTTATCATCGTACATGTCTTCTGACATTTCCATATACATGTATTGCATATATTGTGCGCTACGTGGTGTTACTTTAAATTATGAGCACATGATAAGAAACCATTAATAGATAATGAAAATACATCTCATTGATTTTAATTATGCCAAATAGCACTGTAATAGAACAGGGATTTATCTATAATTTTTTGAGTGTGCGACAGCGGGCGCATTTCGAATGATTTTTGTTCGACATTTTCGAAAACTGTGCGACATTGAAAAAAGTTATGCAACAATTTTTAACTTCTAAATATTTCCATTTGTTCAATCTGATTGGTCACTTATATTTACCTGCTTAAGAACAACATCGATGAAGCTCAAAAGAAACAAATTATTGAATGATCAGGAATGGACCAACAAAACCATAAACACTCTTGGATATGCGTATTGTACGTTTATGGGCCCATATGGGCAAATTACATAAAAATATGACACAATGGGCGCATTTCGTCGAAAAAACTGTGCGACAGGACGGGCGCATTTGGACCGAAAGTTGTGCGACATTTGGCAAAATTGTGCGACATTTTCCACAGTCGCACAGGTAGATTAAACCGACCCACCTTGCCAGCCAACAAAATAAAGCGAGTGCTTCGGTTTGCCACCAATAATGCCCAGGCAATGAGTGAAAGCCAGCAGATTTTTGAGGCACGGGATATAGACATCGTTGAGCTCAATGCCACCTAGCCGCACCGGAATTAGAATCACGCATGCCCGCCACGGACCCTCTTCCTTGCAACCGTTTGCTGAGGATTCCGACCTAATAAATGAAAGAAAGAGATTGGGGTATAAGGTGATTTTTCAACTAATTGTTCAATGAAAATATCTCACCTAAAGGCAACGATGTAATTATAAATTATCCCATAATTTTACCTGCACAAAAACCGTCATGTTTCCACTCCCATTTTTAAGGAAAATATTTATCTTCTACCAAACACACATTCACATTTAGGCTAATGCAAATGCATGATGGTCACAAAAATCACTGTTGTTACAAAAACTATTATGGTATCTAATTTGTCCATCTACTTAATTTGTGAATAACTTATTATTTGTTAAAAATGGCTAGATAAAGAAACCAACTCAGTTGTGGGTCGCGGGGCATCTCGCTCAGTTAACTGACGTTCGGGTTCTTGTGTGCACAGGTCAATGATTTCTTGCAGGTAAACTGAAAATATTGAAGAAAAAAATCTCATATTTCTAGGTATATAGCATAACACGACAATGAAATTGCACGATATGTAAATATGACACGCATTAACGAGTACTGATAAGTGTTACCGGTACTTTGATCACTTCGACAATGCTGTATTTTACTTTCACTCAGGGTGACCACGCTTTTTTTATTTTCATTTTTCAGGTTTTTTCAGGTTTTTTTTCAGTTTTTTTCAGGTGATTTTTCATGACTTTTTAGGGTATATAATAGACCATTAACCATGATATTAACGTTCAATATGGCATATTGATCATACAAATTCAAACAAAGCCCTAAATTTTATTAACATATATGCTTTTCTATATAATTTTACATCATTTGTTATTTGTTTCACCGTGCCGAGCGCCAAAGGCGCGAGCGAAAATTTAAAAAAAATATTGAGGTAAATAAATATCCATTAATTGTGAGATTCATAACAAGCGACATTTTAGTGTACGAGTGCAATGAGGTACTGATGAAACACGATCAGGGCCCAACAGTAACTGCTTCCAAAAACAGGGTAGGTATGGACTTTTGTTTAACCGTTTTTTTTCCAATGTTTGCCATGTCAATTATCGCGAATCATGATAAGACAAATTTACTCATTTCGATGTTTCTTTTGATTATTTATATAATCTAGGTTTCCATTTTTTATAAGTTAAAATGTCCTCGCCCCTACAAGTTCATACAAGTAATTAATTCATGTTTTAAACATATTTTATTTATCAAAATGTCCGGTTTATAGAATTGTTACATCGATCAAAAGGTACAAAAAACTTGTGTGTTGATTTCTTGTGGGGCAAAAACCCAAGTGTTTTGAAATGTTACCTATACAAGAATATCATGAGGGACTGATAGATGGACGCTCAAACTCTTATTTGCTTGGCTTGGGCCTAATTATACGCCGCTACTTTGATATTCGTAGTTCATAAGAGAAAAGTAAGATTTAACAAAATGACATATGTATGATCGAAAACAAGAGCGTACAGCCCTGTCAAGTAAAAAAACGAGCGCCAAAGGCGCGAGCGAATTTTAAAAACCGCGAATTAAAATCAAATAATATATGTGAATCTGGGAGAACACGTTTTAAGAAAAATTTTGAGAACATTTTTAATTTTGTTTAATTTTTCATGACTTTCAGGTTTTTGCAGGTTTTTTCAGGTATTTTTGTAGTTTTTCATGACTTTTCATGACTTTTCATGACTAAGACGGTTTTTCAGGTTTTTTCAGGTGCGTGGTCACCCTGAATTTCACATTGAGTGTTCATTTTATCAAATATAACGGTTACCCTCAAAATAATTCAGAATACCTGTGCAGTCTTGAGCCACATACACACATAGATTTGACAGAAGGATGTGTTGCGAGCCGGCCTCCACCAATGCCTTGCTGTATACAAAGATATATATTTATATAGGGAACTGTCAATTAAAACAATAACTGACATATCATGAATACGAAATTCATATACTGGTAACAGTGTTATTCTAAATGTGAATCATTACGAAAAATGGTAAATATGAGTCAACATACATTCATACTAAAGTTCTTTTGTAACTCATGGGTATAGATAATAGGTCATATGAAGAAAGTAATTTGTTCAACAAATTTGAATATCATAGTAATGTTTATTGAGATATGTAGTCAATTACGGTTTATCTACTGACCAAGTCATAAGAAATAACTGCTACCAATAATTTGACTAACCTTAGTGAATGAGCTACAGAAGCAGGGCCGAACCAGTCTCCGGGCTTTTTACCCTGCCCAGCTCCCATCTCTATCAATTTATGTATAGAAAATGGGCAATCAGGTGAATTTATATCAGCAAAATACTGCACGATTTTGTGATAATATATGAGATCTTCACTTCTCCTCTGTATTTGATATCTCCAATCTGTGAATAAAAGTCGTTTTGTAAATTATTTCTATATATTCAAGTGTATTTATCTTTATAATTTGAACTGTACATAAACCCAACATACTAGATATCGAAAAGGCTTCTCCTTTTAATGATGAAAGATTATAGGCAAAAAGCTTACCTCTTCCGAGTAAATGCAGTACGAGGGCATGTGCCATCATCATTTGTCCAGACCGCAGCATACAACCCCAGCCCATATCAGTAGTTAACGTTGACTGTGTAAGAGGGGCAAATCCTTTTCGATAAGTAAACCATAGTCTGCTCTCGAAGTCTATTCTAAATTCGTCCATTTTCGTCCTAAATCCATGCCCACGGCTATGGGCGCGTTTTTGTTGTTCTCTGTCTGTTGGGAGTAAACAATATATACGTACAAGTAGAAATATAACAGGTGTTTTTTTTTTACAGAGGAGCAGTGACAAATCGAACGCCATCTTAAACACGCTTGCATAGAAACAAAAACTTCATTTTTATCCAAGTTTTTTTAATTCGATTATCAATCATGCACGAAAGCTCTTGAAGCTTGTCATGCTATCCTTCATATTATTTTGCATGTGGTGTGCCATGTATCAAAATATGATGTTAAGCGAATTTCCATACAACGTTATGAATACATGCAGCTAATACGCAACTTGGTCAAATAAATTCGCAACTATAACAATTGTTCCAAAGGGAGGTTATGTATAATGTAGTACATCCTGTTTCCAGCATCTCTAAATAATCTTATAAATAACCTGTCCCCATTTTGATGCTTTTACCAACCGTGATATCTTCTGTATATCTTCTCATTTCAAGGG
This sequence comes from Hydroides elegans, assembly GCA_001703475.1. Lineage (NCBI taxonomy): Eukaryota > Metazoa > Annelida > Polychaeta > Sabellida > Serpulidae > Hydroides > Hydroides elegans. Next base: position 16,338 of record LQRL01107135.1, on the reverse strand, counting down.
AGATATTTAAACCACAGTGAAGCCTTTGACAAAATGTTGAAAAGATTAGGCTATCCTCGACCAAAATCAAGTGACCGAAGCCAGACCCAAGAGGGAATTGATTGTAACCAACGCTGCCTCTAATCTGTTTTTTTTTTCCCTCGACCATGGACCTTGCAATCAAATCCTGTATGGACAACTAACTTTCTAAAAATAAATCATAATACATGCATAATACTGCAATACATCTACTTACCTTCCCTGCAGCAATGGTAAAATTGCCCAAGTAACCAGATGGGAGAATCATATTTGAAATCTGTTTTCATTTGTAATGTGAAGCCTGAAGCAAAAGAGGATATCTAATAAGAAGTATACAAAGGAACATATTTAGATAACAGAATAATTTTCAATTATATGTTTCATTAACCAATCCTGCCTCTAATGTTTTTTAAGCGCGCGATCGGTCAAAAATTTACAGTAAGAGCAAAAATAGAGATATATCAATGTAAACTTTTAATCATCGTTGACAGATTTCCAAAAATAACAATTACATTCAAGAAGATGACACGATTAAGAAGACTAACTTTCTGTTGACAAAATTTAAATAATCAAGAAAATAATTTTTATCTTTATTTTACTGATGTTAAATAAGCTTAAAACCCACCATTCTTGAAGTTATTCCACATTGACTTAACACTATTTGAAATTGTATCACTCTGATCAACATCAATGTCATCTTTATAATGCTTTCGAGTACCTAAAGACTCTGAGACAGTTAAATGTTCATGTGGCGTTTCGAGTGGTAAAGAAAAGTGGTTTTGTGATGAGTCAGCTCCATACCACACCGTTTGAGAATTCGAATTCTTCAAATTGACAGGGTTTGAACTTGAATGGTTTTCAATGCACTCATCATTTTCTTGTTTATGTGTATTGTTTATGTATTGGAAACTGTATAATCCACTCATATCATCAAAGGGTGTCATTGTGTTTTCACATTGTGGAGATCTCGTAGATGCATCATACAGGGGATTAAATACTTCGGCTGAGTCCTGTGGAAGCGATTGGATATTAACATTGTGAATGGAAAATTCTGGATTTTGAACAAAACTCCATTGATTATCAATCGAATAGTCAGCGGCCTCTGAGTTATTTGTCGTCACATCCCGAGTAACTTCCGGCATCGTAAAAGAAGGGTTTTTGGCTGAGGCTTGGTTACAGCCCTGATTGCTCATTTCATTATTTTTTTCCGGTGCCTAACTCTGAATATTATTAAGATGGTCGTTCTCATGTCAATAATATAAGACAAAAATGAGACAAATCATGGCAAAAATGATTTTTTGACACTTTAACGAAGTTTGTTTACAAATATTAGTCACGTGATTGAAATGACAATCCACAGGTTAACAAGTTGATGGCATGGATATATCTAGACGAGTAAGAAGCAATAAAACTAGCTCAGAATAGAGACGCCTCGAGAGTGTTTTTATGAATATTGTGAATTAACTTAAAGGATAATATAGACTATTTCTATTTAGGATATATCATTCATAAGTGCTGAGAAAAGGCTTTCGGCCGTATAATTTCAAAGACGACGAATTCTACTACTGTTCGCGAATTATTTATTCCTCTTTTTGTGATTAAAAAAAAATAAAATTGGTTGAAATTGTTTAAAAATGTAAAGAGTAATCCAGTAAAGAAAGTTTATTATGACACCAAATTCGTAAATGATGTATTACCGACATGGTACGATTCATTTGTCAATGTTGTGATCGGTCATTTTATAGGTTCTGCTATTATCGCCCACTTTCGAGACTCCTCGCAAATTTACCAGGCTGAGAAACCGTTATTGGACGAAATTTGGTTTTGCTCCTTATTCTTTTGAAATAATACAATGGCTATATACAAAAGGAACGGCAACTACATTACGGATAACTATACATAATACATATAGTATCAATTTATGTGAACGTCATATTCTTTTATTTTCTCGTAAGGAAAACAGAATTTCAGAAACGCTAAAACTACTTCCTGGTTCTATCAGTAGGTTTATCTCAGAAAGAAGTTGTGATTGGTTGATAAAAACAAAACCCTAACGATCAATAAGTGAGCTACAACTGAAAGCCAGAAAAATACCATTTGTGTCAACATTTATTTCCATTAATTCCGAAGCTATTTTTTGTTACCGTAACATTGGCCAAAAATCACTACACACGAAATGAAAAATAAAAAAGGTAACATTAACCGAAAAGCACTACATTTATGAAATATTGTCTAAAAAGCTGGTACAATGTAGCATTGTTACGGGTACAATTAAGAAAGGGAAAATATTTCAGAATAAATGTTGACATTTATCCTGTCCGACCCAGGTTTCTCAAGTTTTCTCAAATACGCATACCAATCTTGAAGACCGTTATCCTTCACCTTCAAGATTGACCAATTACGAACTTCTCATTTTTAAATGTTTTGGGGAAGTATCTAGGATATATAACTTTTCGTCGAATCACACTCGTTGCATCGCTTAATTGTTTGGGGAACTATGTTTCTTTTTAGCACGATAATTGAAATAGTGGACGCTCTTAAAATTAGATCTCATATTTTGACCACTTCACATGGTGACCACCCCTGTAGGTCCTGTCTCAGAGTTTTGCTCATAAAATCATGCAAACAATATTTTTCGATTCGTTACATACATGTCACCTTCTCTAAATGTTGAAGAAATATAACCTCTTACGTGTACACCGATATCCTTCGCCTTCAAGTTTGACCAACCACGAGCTGTGTATTTTTCATTGTTAAGGGTAGTATATAGAAAGTTAACTTTCATGCCCAATTAAATACATTCTATCGTTTATTTATTTATTTTTTTTAGGTTGACTATGGCGACGAACACATTTCGGAATCCTATTATGTTTTTTCACGCTATATACTGAATTTGAACCCCTCATTAAAAAAAATATATATATATGTTACTTAAGCTCTAATTAACCTGAACCAACGCGTAAAGCGGATGACTTAATTAAATTCGTCTCGTTTGCCTGTCCAGCCTGTCCAAGTTACGCAGTAAATATGAGCGTGGGATCACTATTAAAGTATACTCTGAAAACACAAGCGAATACGAAAATTACTGGGCATGATTTTGTGACAGAAAACAATATAAGTGTGAGTTATTATCCATTACATACTTCATATACAGATCAGAGCAGCTGGTCACATCTGGTCAAATCAGCTCTGACGATACCAGAAACAATGCATGGACACCTTTGATTAAGTTAGTCATCTTGCTCAAATGAATGACTCGATCGACGCCTCTTCGTCACGTGACGCAATGCGAGTACCGTGCTGCTTCAAGAGCGTCAAGAGTGCAGTGAATCTGTTCTTCTCCGTGTCATGGATGTCTTTTCTCATCTACTTCATTCTCATGAAGTGGATCAGCCGCGATGGTCATGCAGGCTCCGACCTACAGGTTGTATCGCAACATACAACGTCTAATGTTGGCACAAAGCATGCTGTATTGCTGGCCCGATTGGGGTTTCAAGGTTTGTTTTTGTTTTCTAAACGTGTCTTTCCATATATTTTACCAATAGAATAACTATCTCATGAGAGTTCGTCTTCAAAAAATATTTTATAGTGTTTGCATTCGATCTTTTTACAAAAGTATTATTTTAGATAAAATATTTGCGTATTTAGTCAGATTTCATCTCACAGAAAAGTTTCATTTATGTTTTTCGAGTTATCAACCACTTATGAACTTAATTTGTTGTTGTTTTTTTTATAAATTCCAGACTCGCCGAAGTTGTACCCCCAGGCCTATCAGCACATCGATGAAAGCGAATGGCCGATCTTTGTGCTTCCGTTGCGACCAGAAGACATAGACCAGCACTTCATTCCTTTTCTCATCAGCTTCCGAACTTTTTTCCTCGATCACCGCCTCGTCATCTATGATTTGGGCTTTTCCAAACAGGAAAAAGATTTCGTAAGTAATTTGACTTAAATAAGCTTGAAATTAGCCTCATGTATATCTGTGGCAAGCACATTTTTCAAAGTTTCAAAGATGTTTCTGAATGAGATATATCTTTCAAACTGCGCGTTGCAGTTTCTAAACATTTTATTATTGAACCAATCATGTTTGGTTATTTGCTAACTTATCTTCTTCTGTCTTTCAAGGTGCAGGAACGCTGTTACTGCCAAGTGCGTTCTGTCACTTGGTCATTGTTTCCGAAACACGTGATGCAGCTGAAAACAGAGGCCTTTGTGCCTTTGCTTTTACAGGTAAATCGGTCTCTCTAAAAAAGGTATACAGGTAAATCGGTCTCTCTTGATATTTAGAGAATTTTGTATTTATTTATTAATAAATAGCAATTGAAAGGTTGTAACTCATATTCATATATATTATTTATTATATTGTTGCCGCTTCTGAATAATAAAAAATACAACACATTTAGATAAAAAAAAAGATAAACACAATATGTATGCTTCTATAGTATTACATCTTACTGTCTGCTTCAGGAAACCCTCATGGAATTCGGCTCCGTTTTCTGGTGCGACGTAAAAATGCAATTTCTCAACAAAGACATAAAACCAGACATATCTGCGCAGGCGCAGCTCTACGGCGTTTCCGCTTGGTCACGTGATCAGTACCCAACCTCCACGTATACTCACCACGGTACTTTTAGGTACTTCAACGTCAGCAGTGACGAGTACTACTTTCAAAAGATAGTACACCCAATGCCCGCCTTGTATTACAATACGCGAACTCTGCACGAAGTGATGCACCAATGGATTCTGTGTGTGCTCGATGAGGGTTGTGTTAGTCCTATGGGCGCGCAAGCTAACTGGTGCAATCTCAACATGCGACCCAAGTATCTCTACGCGGGCTGCCATAAGTTTGCTACATCCGCGTTCAATATAGTTCTCCAGCAAAGACATGGGCCGGAAGCGCCCTATCGAAGTGAGAAACGGTTGTTTCGAATGACGAGGCATAGTCAGCCATCGGTCATAGAAACGTTCAGCAATATTACATCGAAAATCATGAAAATATCATCACAAACGGACAAATATGAGTGTTTAATATGTAAGGCTGAAAAGAGGTAATATTTATGGTACGTTGTGACATAGTTGGTATACTCGCTACTGGCCAGTCAGGCGAACATGACTTTGAAGAACGTGATGTCTAGTCCCCTTGTGTCCAAGGAGCTGTGTCAAATATGCTAGCCTTTAGGGAATATTCGATCTCTTTTTGAATTGTCAAAATGTATGATTGGTTTTATCATAAATGATTATGGTTTACAATTGACCATACACGTTGCAAAGAAAGGAGAAAAATGTAACCTCTGAAGAGGTCAGAAACTATTAAGGCAAAACTGTGCCTAACCAATAGTTTCATGTTTTGTAACAAATATAAATCGCAAAGCACATGTTTTGATATAGGGATAAACACGACTGCATGTTTGTATGGCTGATTTAGAGCGAAGAAAAAACTATTACAAAACGACGTGAGTTTTTAATAGTTTCTTCTAAGCTCTAAATCAGCTATACAAACGAACAGGAGTGTTTTATCGCTATTATAACAGTTGAAATTGGTGCATAAATACATTAAGATTCGAACTGTATAAAAAAAAATGAAAAATTAGTCATGATAATAACTTTTTATGACGTTTTGATTGAATACTTTTGTGGAGCAAATATGAAGGAACTGTACTGCATTATTCGCTCAAAATGAGTCACGCTTATTAGCCTCTCCTCATTTGCATAAATTATAAGTTGCGAACCGTGTCTGTATTGCAGAATATAAAATGGTTTCTGTTAACAAAGAAACATAGAAAAAATATCTTGCATCATGTTATAATAAGCTATTACCGTGCTGCTTGAAATACACTTTAAAGCAAATTTAGCTAAAATAAAATATACTTATAAGAAAACAACTATCAAGTTCTTCAATTATATTTGTGTATACAAATTCGAGTGACATAGTGCAGGGTGAAGTATAACGGTCGAAACCCTCGGTAATTTCGAGGGTAAATCAAGATTACCGAGGCAGACTCGAAAAATTACCGAAGGAGTAATTAAATTTACTGAGGCAGAATATATGTACCCTCGACAAATACCTAGGAAAAATCTAATCTACCGAGGTTTAATTCATGTGCCCTCGAAAAAATACCGAGCCAGAAATCTGGCTTATGCTACACCCTGTAGTGTCATCTAGTTTATATTTAATTGACATACATAGACTATGTATGTATATGGTGCTTATTTTAGTTTTGTAAATGAATTTCTCCTAAATAATATTATTTACGTACATTTTATCGCACATTATGTGACGTTCAATAAATTCATATCTTGCTAGTCATTATAGAATTTTAGTATATAAGAGTATTTATTCTATCAACGATTTCATGAACTTTGAACGGCTAGGGGTCAATTCCACAGCCTTAGTTTAGATCATGTTCCCGTTTTCAGGGGTGGAAATAACACTCGCCACACTTGCCATGGCGAGTGAAATTTTCGATTGGCGAGTGTGAATTTGAAGTCACTCGCCAACCTGGCGAGTGTAAAATTTACCGTCAAAAACATAATTTTCCCAAAATTGTTGATTAAATCTAAAGAATTTAAATTATTCACTGAAAAAATGTGGCTCGCGCCTTTAGCGCTCGCTTTTTTTATTTAGAAATATAATTTTATCCACATGCAAACCTAATTAGGGAGCTCATATTTAAGCGTTTTTTTTTTCATATTTTCCCCTCCTGGCGAGTGTAAATCTTCGCTGGCGAGTGTGAAATTTGACTCACTCGCCAGTCTGGCGAGTGTGAAAATTATCATATTTCCACCCCTGCCGTTTGTTATAACATTGACACCTAGTCTAGACTTGGATGTAAAATTGACCCTAAAGGTTTGATAATATGTTATTGTGTTATAGCATATATCATATCTTATAGTTTATAGTTGCTTAACAATCAAATCACCAAAAGGGTTGCATTTAATATTACATGACGTAGTGTATTTGGAATTCTGACAGTATTTAGTCAGAATATGTTCATCAACTGTCCAAAATATATTCACTGATGTCTCGATTTTCATCACTAATCATAACAGCCACTTTCCAAAAACATATTTACTGACACCTCCAGTGTTGTAGGCCCCATGTATCGTGCATTATACCCAGTGGCTACATTGCAATAGATGGCATTTTCTTGCTTAACTGTTACTATTGCTAGCGAAGACCTAGAAGTAAATGATGAAATAGAAGGCGCCATAGATAGAAGAGTGTCAGTAGCTGATGTACTGAGGTGACTGGTATATTCATCACCTGTCATGAAATAAGAAAATATATCATGAAGATAAAAACATAAAATTAATGAAAAATAAAGCACGCTGGAATTAATTATTCATTGTTGTGTGTTGTTTTGAAATTTGGTTATATATATCTTTGTGAAACAATCTCGTTATAGATCGTTTGACAATAAATATAGTAAAAATAGATATGACAGTCTTGAAGGTTTGAGATAAAATTGATTTGGATGGTTTATTCATGATTGTTGATCTGCATGAAATATAATAATATAAAGTCAAGCATTTTTCTAAGTTATGACATATAAATAAAAAATATATGATATTAACCTGTCATTATAAGTATTGTTGTTCCAGAAGAAACGTCATTGATATAATCCACAAAGTTATTTGATGCAGAGTTTCCACCACCATATATATCAACAGTCATCGCATCCTTAAATGTAAATCTTATATTCACACATATGTATCATAATTGTTAGTATAAACAAACACAGTTTAGTATATAAAAGTAAACGTGAAACAAATTACAAAGACATTGTAAGTACAACACGATACAATATTTTTACAGAACCGATAGTGTTTGGTTATAAACTGTTAATGGCAATAATTAAAATTGAATGTTCAGTAATCCCATTCGGGTGACAAATTGTTAACTGATGTAAAACACATCAAATAGATTTGTTACCTACCATAACAGCACATGTGTACACATCAAATTGCACAACAAATATGCCTCGACCAAGGTTGAATTCAGACATCTTTAAGTCGGAATGATTGAAGTGCAAAGCAACTACATCTCTTTCATAGCCAGGGTCGTTGTAGCCCGAACTTACTAAGGTAATAGGGCAGGGCAGTCGTTCTGACATTACAAAAAGAGATGTGTAAAATAAAGTCGAACAGAAAAATATGCAAACACGTTTTGATTATCTTTAAAACGATTCTTAACAACAACCAGGCAGATAAAACTACTTTGAATATTAGGAAGGCAAAACAAACCTATGTCTTAGGTGATACAAAAGGCTTAAACAATAGATAAAATTTACAAAACAATCAAATGTAGGATTTGGAGGCCAACCTCGTTCTGCCCGTATACTCAATACAATTTCGTAATTCCTTAAATCTTATTTATATCTTTATGTGTACACCATCTGTTCAATATCTTCACGGTAAAAACCTTTTTATAATCACGAAAATATGCTGGTTTTATTCTCACTAAGATACTAGACATTAACATTTTAATAAATGAATATGAACTATCGAATTTAACTAATACAACACCGCCTGCATCACATATAATGCATAATATCGGAACAAATTTTACCTTGGTCAACAAAATCTCTGAACCGGCCCAATACTATAAATGGTAGATCCATTAGGATGGCAAAACTTTCCATTCCACTTGTTAATTCACTTGTATTCAAACATAATTTACAACTTTTTGAATCTTTGATAAATATGAAAGCCAAGCAATTATTATTCTCGAATCCACGTATACTACACTCAGTATTCGATTTTACATTTTCCACAACATTGGAGTAACACGTTTGTAAATATCGTGGAATTAAATGCCATACATTAACATATCCAAAGTATGAGTTTACAAAATACGGTTCATCATTGGACAATTTGCTGAAATGGATGTTTTGTATTGAGTTCGCAGCATCCGCATGCATGAATGGTTCTATAAGCAGTAAAGACACAACATATGTCAATGTATTCATAATGTTGCTGTTTCGACCAATCGACTTCGTATCACCAAAGAAATTAATAAAAAAACTTCTATTTGGCAGTTGTTAATATCAAATACAGTATTTGAATCGTATTTGAGTGTATGTTTATAGCATATTCAATCGTTTATACTTGTAAGCATAAATATTGTCGTAAACGCAAAATGTATCAAATTTAACAAATTAAATTATCCTCTTTAAGAAGCGTCGTATCATATCCAATTATATTTGTTCTTGACACCTTACTGAGCAATAAAAGAGTATAACAATACTATCAATGTGAGAACCAATAAACATTATTACTTGACCAACTGCAATTGATAAACACCTTTCTCTTACGGGTCAATTACCTAAGATAATCATATCAAAACAATGTTGATACACGTATGACAATCGAATTTTATTTCATCCTATAAATTCATTGACTACTAATTTGTTGTGATAAATGTTCAGACACATCTTATAATTTATTATTCAAATCAACGTAGATCTAAGCATATATATATATATAAATTGAAAATGGTCCTGTATTCTAATTTTTAAAGAACACATGTAAAATCGAAAACAATATGTTTACATATCCAAAACAAAGTAAAGTTTACGGTAAAACCAAAATGCTGACATGGTTAATTGAATTGAACACGCACCATTACAATGGGGTGGCCATTTATGGGATATCCGAACGCTTTATATTAAGCAAATTGATCTATTAAATATCAATTGATAAAGGGCATCCCACGACCCAGTTTTCAAAAAGTTGTTAAATCACATTAAAACAATATTTTAATTACCAACAACAACATAATAATGGTTTTATAATATAACAATTTTGCAAAAGGTGTTCATTTTTTTCCAAGCCAGTTGGGTAATTTCTTCTTTTCTAGCCAGCTTGGAACAAACAAGAAACATCTTTTGCGAAAATTTAATTGTTTAATATAACTAAATTACCCATCATATATTGTAAAGAACAGTTCAGGCGCGGATTTAGAGGGGGCGCACCCGGCGCACGCCCCCTGTTCGCCCTAATATGTAAGACAAAAAAATGCGCCCCCCGGTTCAGCCTGATAGTTTATGCTATAGCGCCCCCGGGTTCAATATTTTCTGTATCCGCGCCTGCAGTTTATCATACAATTACAAGCATCTTTAATCGAGTTTGAAATAATTATTGTCAGTACTTATCACGAAATTAAGAGATTATCAAAAAAATGTTTTCCTCAAACTGCTACAATCCCAAACTAGAAAGAGATTCCTCAAAATTTCCAAGCCAGTTGGAATTCGGTGGGGGAACACCCTTTGTGGGGAGCAGCTCGTGACATGCTCTTCACTGATTAATGCAGTGCACTTACGCTTGTTCCAGAACAATGAAAAGCAATACTTATTCTTTTCCTAATGTTTGAAAGCATGACAGTACCAATAGCATATTCGAAACATGGCA
>LQRL01107126.1:16813-38723 GCA_001703475.1 Hydroides elegans | reverse complement strand
GCCTCCAAGAACGCGAGATGGCATCCTTGATGTTGAGCAGGGACCAGTGGAAGATCCAGGCAGGTCGATGTTTCCAACATCGACCTAGGTAGGTAGGTAACTGGTTAAGTATAAAATAAAGGGCATCCATTATGAAATATAAGATGCTGGTTGTTTTATCAAAAACCTTTCAGCTAAACAAAATTAGTGTTGATTTTTGGAACAAATTTTTGGAAGTTCTTTCTAATTAAACAAATTTAAATGTGTTTACCTTCAAATTTCTTACCTATGAAATAAAATTACTCTCACAATATTAAACGGTTCGGTTAATACGTCGATTATTACGGCAGTTGCATTGACCATTAGAATAGGCTTTACTTGCTTATATCTGCTTTCTGCTTGTATAAGCATATATGTCCCCCTTTAAATCAATAGGAAAACAGTAATACAACTGAATTTAAAATTAACGTGATATCACTATCTTTATTGTTAGTTTATTGTTATTAAGTAAAACATAAAAATATAAATGATTTCAGTAGCGAATGTGCGATAGGGGAAATTTAGAATTGCTCTTTGTTAAAATATTAACTTACATGGACCTATAACACAGATCAAGTTTTAATGCAGCTAGTCCTTGTTTATTGCCATGAAATATATTCCATTAATTTATTTCGTCATTAGAGTGTGTGATAACTTAATATTTATTTTTACCACGTGTGTTTATTTCGCGAAAATAACATTGAACAAGAATTTATTTTAATATCTTATATAATGGCGATTTTCCAATAAAGGACCATGATTGATTTGTCTTCTCAGAATGATTATGTTCAATAATATATGGATAGTTCGAACAAAAATTCGTACTATTGCCATATAACACTTCAATATTTACCGAAAAATGCATTGTTATTCCCTCTTTTGAAATATCTATCTGTTTTCAATAGTGTTTATGATGAAATAACATTACCGCATAGTAACTTGATGACCACTGGTTATTTTGAAATTAAGTAAAATTAAGTTAAGTATGAAATACATTATAATTTTTTACAAGAGATAAACTAATCATTAAAATTAATTTAGACTTTTTATAAACAAAGAATATTTATGAGAGTTCTAATGGCACCCTTTGGTGTGAATATGAATTGTTGATACTGTAGTGTTATAGTCTTATGTCGCGTAGCAATTGCTATATACGCTTGTACTTTGCTGTTCAATGTAAACAAAGTCAATGTGCACATAAGATTTTTGTTGCAAGTGATTTCTTTTTCGATTTTTTTGCACCTTTGCAGTCGTATTTAAGCTTTTGTATATTCCTGTTTCTTGTTTTTCTTTTGTTGTTTTTTCCTCTTCTTCGAAAAAGATGCATATTATTTCATTAGTTCCGTCTCAAAAGTGATTACTTTAACAAAATTTTATATTGACAAAAAATTATTGTTGAAGGATATTAACATTTAACAAGATTTAGTTAAGATAGTTTATGAACTTTAAGAAGATTAGAATTGTTGGGTATTTGGAAGGGGTGGGACATTTTTTGTTCATTGCTTATCAAGAGGGAGGGGGTGGGGAGTTGTGAAATAAGTTTTGTGATAGAAAACCCGCTTGTGTTATTGTTATAATATAATTACAGTATTCATTAAGCATAGTCCTGCAAAAACGTGCCCAGACCAAAAATAGTAAATTGATTTGTACAACAATAAACCGTTTTTCTTATCTTATGTTCAATGTCCAATAACTGAACTTTCAAATATTACTTATACATTTGTCATATTTAAAGGCTTTAAGCAAGATGGGTAATTGTTGAAAGAAGTTGTGCCTTATCTGTTTTTTAACAAGTATTTCTTTTGAGTATAGTAAAGAACCCTACGGTTTATTAGCCCTTATACGTCTTTTGACCTTTGATTGTTATGGATTAATTTTTAAAACCATTTTGATCCTGGTGGTGATAGGACCTATGAGATAACATAAACAATCGACAATATAAATTATGAACACCTATTCAGATGAAGAAAAATCCTAAATGACCTTTTTGAAACGGATAGAAATAAGATATCTTCAAAATTACACTAATGCATTGCATTGTCATAGTGTCGATCCTTTATCAAACCATTATATTTATTGAAATTTGCAATTTAGTTTATTTAGAGAAAGGACAAACTATTTAAGAATATATAGATAGTCTAATTAACGTATGTTATAAATAAAATCAAGTTACTCCTCAAATGATTTTGCTCGTAAAATCAATTCATGATTATTTTCAATCAACTACATGTAATAATTAAGTGTTACTTACTACTCAATTGATTAATTAATTAATTAATTAATAGGAAAACGGGATTTCCATATACTTGGTTGGTTGTGCTTTGCTATGTATATACGTACATTAGATAGTTTTCACCGTCGAGAAAATACATTATATATTTAACCTTGCATACATATAGTTAATAAACCGTGTTTATGAACACACACATATATATTCAATTCGATTAGCTAGTGATACACAGGCCCTATGTCATGAAATTCATTGGTGTTTCATATTTTTAATTTATTGGCATATTTTTTGTTCATAATGGTTTCCGATGTTTTGTTCATAAGTGTATGATTTAGTCGATATTTTTCGTTTATATTGAATATCCAAGTGGTTTTGTTATGGATTTATTGTACTGTTATGAAATAACCGACTGGGACTTCAAAAAAAAAATATATTCTTGACCTTTTTTCATGATAGAATTCTATTATTTTATAAGGAAATACATTGATTTTCCTCAGGTTTCTTTTTCTAATATCGTTTTCAAATGGGTATTTACAAAATCCGTAATTGTCTTTCACTTGGAATGCATAAGTCTTCACATATATCTTTTGTGTTAAGTATTACGGTAAATAGCGAATACATATTTTCGCAAAACTAACTAAGTCATTTTGCTATCAATGTTCAGTACGAAAATTTTCGGAAATTAAAAGGGCTTTACAAAGGTTTATTCGATGTACTTAAAGGTATACCCATAAGGTTTGGTACAAAAAATATCAATAACATGTTTATAGTGGATAGAAAGGGTAGTGTTCGCTAGTAGAACGGGTAGGAGGAAGGGAAAGGGGCATATCTATATAATCAAGGGACTTGGCGTCAAAAAAATATAATTCACAAAGGTGAGTGTTATGTACTCAGAAGAAAATGTCATGTGTAATGTTACAAAAAATGAAATATTAGCTAACTTAAGACTGGTTACATCGAATCAGATATGCTGTTTAATTGCATCATCCGAGTTTGCCATTTAGCTTTCGGTTTAATATTATTGTGTAAATGTTCTATCTATTTGCGTCTATGATTATAATGGGGAAAAAAGGGGGTGTTCATTTTAATCAGGGTACGCATTGTATTGAAAAAAGATTCATATTTATATGAAATTTTAATATAAAAAAAAAAGAAGAAAATTTGAAAGAAACTTCGGAAAACATGGACATCTCCATGGTTTTTAAAAAGGGATTATTTGAAACGTATGCCCTTGCAAGGCTATAAAAAGTCAATATTATACTTATGAAATATAGCGTTTATATATAAAGAAACTTCCAATCAGCAAAAGGAGCTAAACGTATCTCGGATATGTGATTTAAACAGTATATTTGATTGATTAAACATATTTGTTAGAAGAAAAGAAAAAAATGATATGCTCAATAAACTGTTCTCATAATCGTCTATTGTCGCCCGGGAAGAAGGGTTTGATTTGTCGCGTATTGTACTCCCGGGTGTCGTTCTGGGGTCAAATGATGATGATGCTGGGGTGATATATTTGTCAGTTGTTAACATTATGGCAGACAAAAAAAAGCTATGAAATAAAATGAGGCACCGAAGCGGTGTCCGTGAAAATGTTGCGTTCTTTACTGACTTGCTTATAAGCTTATATAAGCAAAGTTATGGTTGCTTATATTTTACCATTCGAATGAGAGTAGTTGCATTCTACACACACTTTCTGTATATGGATTATAAATGACAATTTTGTTTTCTTTACTTATTTGTTTGAATAAAAAACATAACTGTACAAGTGTCTATATAGGTAACAGTTTACTTCCTCTCATTTAACAGTCTGCATTTGTAATTCAGCATTTGATTAGAATAACTATTATTTATCTACTGCTTAACACATCCTCATGTTCGATCTATTCTATAAAAATACAAATTTATATACACCTTAGTCAATTAATTCCGGAAACGGATTTGGCGATTTATTGGCATTTCGCACAAAATCATAAACGCGCATTTTAACGACAGCCCTTTGCGACTGCTGATTCTCCAGTATCATCCAGGCAGGAATCGGTTCATACACCGGTCTCCGTTTCAAAATGCGGTCCGATTTAGCCATTTCTTCCTTTGGAATCTGGATAGAATCCAGCGGTATCGTTCGCTGAATGATATCACGCTGTAGCTCATTTCGCAATTGGCGTTTTTGCTGAGAGAGTTCATAACGCGCCCGTATACGTTCATTGTCAATAGCAGTAAGGCGCTCTTTCAGTTTGCGGTTTTCGCGATCGACTTGCGATTGCCATTTTGAGGAAACTTCGAATGCACGTCCGGCGGAAGTACGGTCATGTGACTTCTTTTCTTTGTTTAGGCGTTTAAGTTGAAGGTTCAAAGCGGGACTGTTCATTGTAGAGCCATCAGTACCTCAATTGAATATATATACAATAAATAAATGAATATATATGTATTAGAAATATAATTAATTATTTTTGTATGAATTTACAGCTTAAAATGAAGCATATATTGATAAACTCTACTAAACTCTACTAAGCATATATTGATAAAGTGCTACAGCGTACGCTTATTTTAAAGTATAATCGTTCTAAAATGATTAGTTCTTTGAATATAAAAGATTCAATCATGTTTATATTTAAAAGGTTTATTATGAAAAAAAAAGATATTTCCTAACAATATTAACTTCAAATTATGGAATATTATTGAATAAACAAAATAATTCTTACCTCCAATTTATGTCATATTGAAATTAACTTGTAAATCCCGATACATCAAACAGTTTGGTTTAATTTGTGATGAAAATGGAAATTTGATCAAATTGCATGTTTGTAATAAATGACATGACAATAAAAAAACTAAATTATATATGCTCCAACAAATTACAGCGATTTTCCATTTATTTCTAAACTGACCAAAAAGGATAATAATAAAGATCTTATTAAAATCTATAGAAATACTCAAGTGGTATCAAGTGAAAACGTTATCTTTATTATGCGGACAAACCCAGATACTCAGCTAAAAGAAATATCTGTGAGTGACGACTCAAACATGTTGTTTGAGATTCTGCGAGGATTTTGTAATCGTTCAAGTGATCTCACTGTCCTTCATTTATTTAAATCCCAGTGAAAAGAGAACAGTTGGCCTTTTCATTACGACGAAAAACATACACGTTTTCTTGGTTAAAATAGTGTTTATAGTTTTGAATTATTGTGCGTGGTAATTGCTGCTTGTAAACATGCAAAATAAAAATATACTTGATCTTAATGAAGTTATGTTTCAGGAAGGTTGTAAAACTACAAAGAAATTAAATTTCATGAATAAATAAACGAAAACCAATCAACGTTATCATGATATTTGTGGTAACTGGTCAGTTCGTACCTTTACAACTTCGTACCTTTACAACTTCGTACCATTTTGGTCAGTTCGTACCTTTTATTTTGGTCAGTTCGTACCTTTTGAATTAGTCACTTCGTACTTTTTTTATAATAATATATCTGTAAGTGATTCGAATTAAATTATTTATTGTTATTTTTTTATACTATTATTTCACTTTAGTTAAGTTTTTTTCGACAACTGCTCACTTGGTGTGTCTGTTAATCGAATCATTCGTTCACATTTTGAAATGTCAAATGAAGACAACTATATAAATTTAAGCTTATGAACGTTTATAGATATTTCAATTGCATGAAATGGAAACAAATAACCAAGGATTTTTTTATGTATTGGAGGAAACAAATACCAAGGTTTTTTTTTTTAATTTTGTAGGCACTTTAGAAAAGGTAAGTTTTAACTGAACATTATTCAAGATGTTTATATGCTGATGAAATGAAGACAAATAATTATAAAAAATATAAAGCATTGGTTAGTTGAATTTTTCCTCACTCATAAATAATATAATTACGTTCTTCGTCAAAATTTTGAAAGTGCAATTAAAGGATTGACGTTGTTTGGCACTGCTGACTCAGGTTGTATACGGAGTTGATTTTTCTCGAGTTAATCCTTGAGTTGATCCTTGAGTGAAATGATCCACTCAAGTAAAATTGCTCACTCAGTTTAAGGGAGACTCATTGAAATAAGAAATCGTAAAGAAGTAAAGTTCATGATCAAAATTAGTTTTACATTAAAAAAAAATAGAAACTTGGATACAGATCAATTAATAAAAATTGCGAAGCATAGTTATCTATTTTGTATAATAAGCTTAGTAATAGTTACATATATATATATATATTAGCTAGTGCCACAATTTTTTCCGGCCATATCACTTAAATTAAAATTTTATACATATGATAAATTAAATTAAACAAACGAAACAACATTTAAAGCAATTTGGATATCAATTTTGGGTGATAAATGACAATAATTGAAAAAAAGGTACGAAGTGACCAAAAAAGGTACGAGGTGACCAAAATGGTACGAAGTGACCAAAACACTGAAGGTACGAACTGACCAAAAAGGTACGAAGTTGAAAGGTACGAAGTTGCAAAGGTACGAACTGACCAGAAAGCATATTTGTGAATACAAAATAATAAGCCTTCCATACGTTTGTCTTATGTTTGGGACTGTGTCTTCTTGGGATAAGTGGGGGATAAGTATATCATCACACATGGATCTCAAGTAGAAAGCTAATTTGTAAAGACAAAGATTGGTTCCAGAGTCACGCTCAAGATTTTTCTTTTAAGGACCTGGCCATATTGTGTGTCGAGCTGGTGGCTTGCATCCCCGAACACGAATATGTGTTTCCTATGTATTTTTATGAGATACCAAAACCCATTCAGAAACGCTGGCGTTTATGAGTTTCCCACTGAACGCATTAGAAAACACTATTTACTTTTCAAATTGTAAAAATAAAAGTAACGGCTCTTTTAGGGCATGGCAACCATTTTAGCATTTGTCGAGCCTTTTTTTCCCTCTACGACCCGTATTTTTCCTATGTATTATAAATGGGATATTCAAAACGACTATAAAACGCTCGTTGCTTTTTAAAAGATAGGGCCATTTTTACGAGCTTTCCCAAAAGAAAACATTGGAAAACTCTCTTTGTTAGAGGAAAACTCGATAAAGGCCCCAATATGGCCAATCCCTTAAACATCCTCCAAGATCTCACAATTTACTTGTGGATAAGAATATTAATTAGAATAAATTCATGGAGAAAGGCTTTTACTTTTTTTTGTGACATAAGCTAAGCCATCTTAAAATAAAACAGTTTAGTTAAGTTTGGAGTGTTTGAGAAGGTATCGGTTACAATAATTGAGTCACGGTCAAAAGAAGGGTTTTATTTCCGTGGCTAAGACATTATTTTTTTAAAGGTCTTTGGCCCTAAATATATATTATATCAATATGCATAACTAAAATATAATTCTAGTGTGCATTTACAAAGTAAGACGTGTGCTGACAATAATGCGAAAATATATAGTCTTATATGGATTTAAGTGTGTAATCTGCGCGTAGAAATATAAGTATGGATGGCGTACCTGTATGTAACGAAGTTCCTGTCCGATTTGGTCCATTTTGACCTCGTACACTCCATAGTTCTACACTCTCTTAATATGGATATTTTCCCTTCACATTCTATTCAATAAAAAGTGTCAAATATTTCGTCGCGATTCCTGTCCTTCTGGGGCACTCTTGGTGCGACACCGTGTTCAACCATCATCGAATATTTATTACATGGTTGAAACAATATTCAGGGTAATATCACCTGGCCAATATCTCTTTTGGTATTGTCCTATAGTGGCGACTTTGCATGTATGCCAATTTCAAGCATAATTTCCATGTAACATTTGAAGTAATGAAATCCTCAGGGATCATTCCAAAATGGTTATTGACCCTCGAGAGAAGGGAAAAGTAATGCCCAGCTCTTCGGGCCTTAACAGTTTTCCCTTCCCTCGTGTCAATAACCATTTGGGTATGGAACCTTCGGGTATTGTTCCTATTGCATATCCGGCTATTTCTAACAGAACACCCATCTCCAATAATAATAATTATTATTATTGCTACAACTTTATAATTGATGATGGCTTTTAATATACTTTTTAAAAATTTGAGTTGTTGGATAACTCATATGAACTCTTTATGAAGCCATATTCTTAAATTTAGCTTTATAACTTCTTCGGTGCACTAACTGAAAACCCGTTAGTGATTAGATATATTGAAAATACATCATAAAGAGGCCGCACATATGGAAGTTATTGGCACAAAGATGGGCATTTCAGATGCTCGAAGCCGGAGGCTGAGGGCATCTGTAATGCACGTCTGAGTGCCAATAACTCCATATGTATGGCTTCTGAATGTTGTATTTTGTTTATTACATGTCAAAAAAGCAATTAGTATGTCATTTTAGTGTGATTTTCATTGATTATTATTGGAGAGTGCCGATACAGCATCTTATTGCCCTCCAGTGCCATTTCTATCATTTTCTTTATATTTCGATTTCCAACATGTAATAAAAATAAAGATCAAACAAATACACGTATAAAGGAAAACTGTTATTTTATTGCAATTGGTTATCTAAAAAGTATTGTATTATCCTTCCAAGCTAGCAAATACATAGACAAAAATCATGAAGGTTGAATTGATTGAAAACGGATTTAAAATTGAAAATTGAAAACAGTGTAAACATTATGGTTTTGTATTTATTGCAAGAAACCATTTAACTTAAATGTTCATTGACATCGAGTTGATGTGTTGGTATGCTCGGGGATTGGACACTTCGGCCCCTACCACTTCGGCCCCTACCACTTCGGCCCCTTCGGCCCCTTTTGGAAAAGACACTTCGGCCCCTCGTCAAGACACTTCGGCCCCTCACGAAAAGACACTTCGGCCCCTAGCAAAGACATTTCGGCCCCTCGCAAAAGACACTTCGGCCCCTAATTTTCCGGGAGCTACCACTTCGGCCCCTTGGTAAAATGTTCTTCAAATCATAAAAATTGTAAATATTTCTTAAACAAATGATAAAGAGAAATTACAAAGATTGAAAACGAGCGCATCCGATTATGATTTGGGATTTTTTTCTGCCAATGAATATATAATAATATACTATATGTACATATTATTTTCAGAGTATATTTTAATTTATATCAAAAATAAGATTTAGATAAAAAGTAACATTTAGCAAATATTCAAACAATTTGAAAAATGTTTTCGTAAAATTAACCATTTTGTTAGAAAAATGTTGAAAGAGCCACGTGTCCGTCTTAATATATCATAACAAGGTATTCTCATTTTGATGGAAATGTTGGATGATAATTGAAAGAAAACGGGTCTCCATATGGTCATTTGGTGCGTATATTGAGGGTTATAAACTGAATTTATCATTTTACGATATTAAAATAGTTAAACTATTTTTATTTTATACATATGATACAAAGTGGTAGGTGTCAAAATTCAGGGGCCGAAGTGTCTTTAGCTAGGGGCCGAAGTGTCTTTTCCTAGGAGCCGAAGTGTCTTTTCATGAGGGGCCGAAGTGTCTTGACGAGGGGCCGAAGTGTCTTTTCCAAAAAGAGCCGAAGTGTCCAATCGGGGCCGAAGTGGTAGGGGCCGAAGTGGTAGGGGCCGAAGTGTCCAAAATTCGTATGCTCGTCTGTCTGTTCGTCTACGCTTCTGATACAAACTTGGACGTGTTTGTATTTCAATGGAAAGTTTCGTAAGTTTAATAGGTTTTGTGCTTGAAGAAAGTTCTTTATATATAAATCAGTCTTTTCATAGTTTTGACCAGGATAGACGGGTAAACAGGATTTCAAAACAGAGGATGGATGGAAATTGGGACATAGGCTCAAACGAAGATTTGTTTTTGAATATATACGTTTTCAGCTTTTATTAGATTCAAAGCACAGTTAGTGGCGATAGATATGGTTTATAATTACGCCCGAATTCGCTGTGCATTTCAGTCATGTTTTGTCAGAATTAAATATGGATAAAGAATTAAGTTGTATATTTAATTTTGAATATTGTGTTGTCATTCAGGCAATGACCTATGCAAAGATAGATGAAGAAAACACAGTTGAAATTCAAATAGCAACCTGAATGATTTTATTTTTCGTATCGTATTTCTATTTAACAATATCCAAAGATATCAAACAATGGAAAATATGTTGAAATGATTTAGGATCAAAATAGCCTCGAGTAAAATATCATTAACTTTTTAATTTTTAATTTTATAAAGTACTTCATATAATGGATGCATTCATACTGGAATTTTTACAATCTCAAAACGAACTATCTAAAAAAAAATGTGCTCCTCATTCTGAAACGAATGGTACATGGTATATACAATATTATCACGATTGACACCAAAATGAAAATAAATGAAAAATCAAACAACTGAACAAAATAAAAAATGCAAATGTATTTATAATAATGACCTATGTATAAATATCTACCGTCATATTTAACACTAGACATCAATCAAACGAACTAGAATATAACAACATACAAATTAAACACTATCTTAAGAAATAAATTTCAACGCAAATGTTATCAATCCTAGTGACACGAAATTTGATAAAACAAACGTTTTCTATGTATAATGTATTGATCCATATTTAGGAAACAGCAAATACACATTTTCATTCAATCAGTCTATCAAATTCTCATTTAAGCATATCAAACAGTTCAGAATTTACAATCAATTTCTTAAACATAAGGCATGAAAACTACCGATGAAAAAATATATTCTAGGCAAGACAATATACAATCAATTGACACCGTAAATAAAAAAATAGCAATTTCAATAATGCAACTGTCTGTTGTGATCAAAATCACTTTTGTGCAACAGTTTCTTTCGGATATTAAAAATAAATCCGAAATTTACAAGATCTTTATTTTTACACAACATGATGAATGTTGTATACTAGTGCATACTGCAACTGCAATATTCTTCATGTGTCCTCGTGTATGCAGTTTCGTCAAACAGACATGGTCGCATTATGAATCCATAACTCATATTTCATGGATTATTTTACGCTTAAATGACCATTTTGGCACGATTCTCAGGGACACGATCGGGCTGATTCACCCGCCAAAATCTATTTTTGAGCAAATAAACAATTTCCTCGAAACACACAACGGATGACAGGCATGAGTGAATCAGGGATATTCAAGTCTGAAATATAAGTAAAAACAACTTATATTTCTAGTTTGTGTTCTCCAAAATTAACATCCACTCATTAAATGCAATTCCTGGGCGTCCACGCGGAGTGATATGCTCGACCACAGAACAATGGTGGGTTTACCCCCGACCAAAGCATTCCGCGTTTTCAAAAATGGCGCGAGCGCACTATTTTTTTCATCGCGTCTATTTTTGCGCGCCATTCTTAGATCTCAGAGTCAGACGATTTAAAGCGCACCTCGCCCTCTAGCGCGTGAAGAGGCAATAACTCTTTCTTGTCGGGTATCGCTTCCTCGTTGTGTTTTATGCTGTAGACCATGTGCGTTTTCTTTCGATGGAAAGAAAGCGCTGGAACCGGTCGCATAGCTTGCTGTCCGTTTTTCTGCATGTCCAAATAGCACTCGGCGATATAGCGGTTGAAGTCGGATACTTCGGGACTCGTGAGATATTCGTCCAACTGTTGAAAGAAAATGAAAGAAGCGTTGGTTAATTTACTGTGTTGAAGAAAAGTATTAATATCCGAAAATGTATAGTTTTCACGATTCAAAATTTGTATTAATATCATAACATGCTTTTCATTCAAGAAAACCGCTTTTGAATAAAACTTATTAATACGATGCCGCATATTGTGTTGATTTAATTGTAAACTATTTCGCAAACCGGAAAAAAACAGGTTCTACTATAAGCTATAATTTCATAATTTTCAAATTATTCATAATGTTTATATATTTATATATAATCAGTCATTCGATTATTTGTTTATCTATCTTAACTCATAAACCAATCCAAACAAACTCACATCCATCCACTTGCAGAGCGCGATCTCATTATCGCCCTTGACTATATGCTCCGTAATCGGCCGCATAAGCGATACGAAGTAGAAATCGGAACAGCCGTATTTGTAGTTGTGTTGATGCCGGAAGCAGATGACGTTCTCGAACTTGCAGTGCACGCCCGTTTCCTCCCACACTTCGCGCTCGGCGGCTTCGGAGATCTCTTCGCCTGAAGGGGAGAAATTAAATTTGTTTTAAAATAATGTTAAAATACAAAGGTTTAAGTTTGTTGCTACGTACATGGACTTGTACGTTGATAAGTGTAGCTTATAATGTGCTGTGCTATTTTATACTTTTCTTAACACTGTTGTTTCCAAACATATACCCAATAGAATATATTTAATACTCTAAGTGGATTCAGAAACTAAAATCAATCAAATATAAAAAATCAACTAATTTCGTGTAAATTTCATAACCTGAAATATCAATGCCTTATGCAATAAACAAAATATTGACCCCATGCAATAAACCAAACAATATTCACCTGGTTCAGCGTGTCCCCCGGGCAACTTCCACGTCGGCGTCGTATGGTATTTCTCCTGTACGACCAATAATTGGTTTCGGTCGTTTAGTACGAATCCGCCGCAACCGAGATATTGCGCTGCGTAGTTAGGGGTATTATCTTCTTCCTCTATGGGTAACCATCGCTTGAGCATAACGTACTCCTTTTGGGCGTGGTGGAACTCAAAGTCCATCTGGTGGGAAGAAAAGGAAATTTTAAAGAAAATATACTACAAATGGCGATTTAATGTGATAAACAGAAATTAAGTCTATCTTATAAGAAATAATATTTTATGAAAGTCTAAAACATTTTTCTAGTGAAAATAATCCGGATAAAACTGGTTTCACATATTTTCACATATCTTCATTATAAATAAATAAAGGTGTAAGGAATAACTTTTAATAAATGATTTTCATGAAGACAAGTGAGAAGTATCGACTGTATCCAAATACCTTTTAAAAACCCATCAAACAAAAACATATTTACTCTGATTTTATTTCCACAAAACATGCAATTTTTAAATTTATCTCACCTGAGTGACAATGGGGACGAGGATGGAGTGTTCGATGTGGATCTTGATCCAGATTGCCCGGGTACCGTTCGATTCCCACAGTTTCAGGGATGCTGCAGACAAAAGAAGAAGCATATGAATAAATGAAATAATGAAACGTAATTATATGTTATAGTATGTTTATGCTACAAAATTTTACAAAATCAAGATTTAAGCCAGAGGTTCCTCAATATGTTTTCATTGTTTTTTATCATAGAAAAAAAGGTTTATTCGGACAATTCGCTTGATGGGACAGACTTGCTAAGTTTCACTGGTTTACAGATAAGACATGTTTGACTGTATTGTTAAGGCTCTATATATCAAATATATAGGATTTTATTTGTTGGTATATGGTGTGATATATATGAATATATATTAATTGGCGTCTAGCCATGAAAAGTGATTCAAAAGTGTTTATCAGTCGCTTTGAGGTTAAACCAACTGCCTCAAAGATATAGGTCAAGCCCTTCTTACGGTAATATGTCATATGAGGCAAAACCATTCAAATCCCCAGACTGTGCACAAATATGTTTAACTTTGTATTTCTTTTGCTTAATTCAACGTTAATGGCAAAAAGGTAGGTTTGTCTAAACAAAAAGAAAAACATTGGGTATTTTTACCAGAAAAGAGATAACAAATTTTATCCATCAAGTAAGAATAACAATGCATTTGCCCTTAATAAACCTTATAATTTAACAGTGTCAAAGCATCGCGGGGAGTCTTGGGAAAGTATCCTCAGGCAGTATCGATTCTTGCCAAAATGAGTTTTCCTTATGGCAAGGTAAATTTGCCATACCAAAATGTTTGTAAGAAATAAAAGATGCCCCAAAGTGACTGCTCATGTATATGGACTTAAGTGAAACTTAAGTGACTAAAAACCATGTCTAGCTGGATAGTGTACCAAACCGGTTCGAGTTTATTTGTCAACTGAATAAAATAAGATTTCTTTGCAGGGGACCTTTTGTTGTTGAACCTATCTTTAGACAATGGCGAAAAATGTCGAATATCTTGAGCATTGAATAAAAAGTTAGTTTAAACGAAGTGAAACTTAACCGAATACGAGATAACATTTAATCAGAGCACTTAAAAACCACATGACCCATTTGAGAGTATATAAAAGACGTCCTTGTGTTGAACGAGTAATGTGAGAGTGATTAAATATACATGTACTTAAAATATTCACTTTTTATTCTAAATCCGGGAATCTTTAAACATTTTTGTTCAAGAAAACATATCAGTCTCACATTTTTGATGATACAGGGTATAATTGCCGTATATAAAATGTAATGCTAAGAAATACATTTTACTTTTTATGATATATATTGTTGGAAAATTTATTAGCCTATTTTTCTATATGAACCATGATAAGCAGAAGAAACCCAATATATCTATTCCTAATTATGTATTCTGTAAATGAAGGATAATTTTTGTTTTCTTGTGTCTTTACGAGAACTTACTGGGTTAAGGCTATTGATACGAATTTATAAGACGAATTTGAGTCAAGTCTCATTTTCAATTTGAATAAAATGCAAATTAGTGAATATTTCACTGTATAATTAACCTATGACACTGTGAGCTCGAAACAAATAAAGTTAGATAGCCTATAATTGAAATGTTTGTTTAAAAGGGTTCGTTTTAAATATAGTGTTTACCAGCATGCATGCGCCTCTTATTTTATATCACTTTTTAAAATTTCCTAAATCATTCGAAAAAATATCAATATAATGAAAAGATTTTAGGGGAATTTTTGATATATTTTATACGTGTTTACACATGAAATTTATATTTTTATGGAGATTTTCATGCCCTTTTCCTCTGTGCTTGAAAATGGTCCCCCTTTTATATATGTGACTAGGTTCGAGGGGTCGTATCAGAAAAATGTTTTATTTGAGCGCTTTTTACATGTTTACTGATTAATTTAATATGTTTATGGCAAAGAGTGATTTGAACTATGATTTTTCTATATAGCTATATGCAATGCTTTGTTATGAGTAGCTAGAGTGCAGTATAAAACATACGGCACGCTCCATTTTGCTTTTAATTTTATAGTTTATGCAAACTCACCTTCTAGTTTTGATGCGAAATCTTCATGGTCTGACCACTGGACCTTTTTGGTGTCAACTGTGATTCCCCTGAACCTACAAGCAAACACAAACAGAATTCATTATAAATACTTAATTAGATAAAATCTCATTCATAAAACCAATCTTATCGATTCTATATTCTTGCGTTTTTCAATGTCTCGATTTCTTTTAAACCAGTCAATATTTTCAGATAAAAATACATTAATTGACCCTCCCCCGTCGACTTTTAAGCTATTTTTGGTTCAATCGATCTACTATTTTTATTAATGGAAATGATTGATTAGAACTATAATTCACAGTGAAAATAATTGATACGTGCCTCGAAAATAATTGATTTCTACCGTATGTTTTGAGTGTAACAGTTTTAAGACTAGATAAATTCGAAAACATTTTAATTAAAACTTATGCGTCAGTGCAAAGTGATTCTTTATAAATATAACTGATATTAAACTGAGCTGTGAATTTTAAAAGGGCATTCAACCTTTGAATAAATTACATAACAACTTCAGTTGTATATCTTCCGTTATAAATATTGAATTTTGATTAAGTGCAATACGATATAATAGTATTCGCTTGCAAGTTTAGAACAGTTCAGATTAACCCAGTTGTCAAATAATCACAAAGTGGTTTCATTTCTGAATTCATTTCTGATATTAAAATAATAAGCTTAATGAAAAATATCGTTAAGATTACTTGGGTGCAAAACCTCTTATGCGACTTATTAATTGAGTAAAAGTCAAGGACAAATGCTCTCGTCCGCGATTTTTTTGTCAATTTTCTGGGTCCATAAAAACCATGTTATCTATATGGAACCACCAACGAAGCCTAAATAAAAATATATTAATTAAAGACTTGACCCGTATTGTGTGGGAGTGTTTTCCTCAACGACCCACATCCTATCCAATGCTTACGAAGCACTGAGCCCTTAGTTATTTTTTTTTCGCGGCGTAAACAATTTTTAATGTGACGCAGTTAGCCCACCCTCAATCTTTGAAAAACGCCGGCCGGTTTTGCCGGTTTGATTTATTTCAACCGGCTGGTTTACAAAAGAGCAACGCACTTGGGATGTCTAAAATAGACAAGTAGGGCAGATATGTGCTTATATGAGCAGGACCGAATATATTTCGTGAACGTAGAAGAAACGTTGAGGTGTTATCAAACTAAAATTTAATTATACGCGTTAAAAAAATCTTTACAATTTTCGTTTTGATCTGGGTTTTTTTCGTTGTAATTCAGGTAAAAACCAAGCACATTTATTGGTTATGTCGTGAATTGCAATTAAGGCAAACCATGATTATACCTTAACGTTTTAACCTAATCGAATTTCATCAAAGATAAATTGCCTTTTCGTTCGGTAGGACCCGCAACCTTGTATATGACTATGATATACAAGGAAAACCTATATTTAACACTTGTTTACGAGTAGAAGTCGCCTAGACTGCTAACCTGGATTTTGATATAAACTTAGTGACCTCGTTTCAAAACAAGATTTTTTTCTTATAAAAATATATATAAGCATGGATAAGCTAAAGGGGCATGGCCATAAATGTTTTGTTATTTGCGATTTTCGCTATTTTAAATGAATAATAAGGGCATTTTTTATATTATAAATTTTGACAGTAATTCAATAATACCGCATACATGTTGTCATGGGGTATGATCTATTTTCAAACCAGTTTATTCGTAATGTGAAGAGATCGCTTAGAACAAATCGCTAGCAAAGACATAACGACTGCAAACCATGCTATATTCAATCAGACCTCATTCCATAACCCCTTATCTATTTTACCTAGTTTATAATCTTTTTTTTTTTTTTGTTCTTATTTTTTTCAATTTCTTGGTAAAACATCAACCTTGAAACTTGAAATAAAAAAGATAAGGAACTGACCTTAGTCTACTTTTAAATCTATTATATAGAAACACTTTATAAGACTATAAGTATATTTCATGCATTAAGGCCCATATGCAGTTTTATGCAAATGGAAATGTATTTTTTTATATCGAAACTACACAATAAGAAATGTGATATCTTAATTGCACTAAAGTAGGCCACAAAAGTCAATTAAATTGGATAAGCAGTTTTACAACAATAACTGCTTATTACATGCTCGGATAAATTTCTATAGATATTCAATACGAAAATGAACTAAAGTTAGTGTCGCTTTTTCGCTGTACAGTTATGAATGAATTTAATTTTCTTTGCTGAGAAAAGGTTTGACAATCAGCAATTATAGGGACGGAAAGAGGCATTATAACTTAAGTTAAATGCATATTACTATTATTCAAAACGATTATTATGACATGCGGAAATAACATATGACCTAAGCATATACTGCAATTTCGAAGGTTCTTGATGTAAAAAAGTCTCTCGATTCAATTGAACCTAGGGCAAGAGTTGGGTCCAAGTTCAGACGTATTATTCATTGTGTCATTATCGGTATTGTTAGGAATAAAATCTTTTGCATAATCCGTTCGTGATAATAAAGTGTTATTTAATATTATGCATGTAATACTGTAAATACATACGTATGCACAGGGATAAACGAACGTAGCCCTCAGACTTACAGACCCCCAAACGAGCGTCGTTTCTATACACAGACATAAACAACAACAAAAAACGTGTACAAAATTTGAAGTGTTTGTTTTACGCGCAAATAAGTTTTCTTGGTATTCTATTCTCTGCAAATACGTAAAAAGCAAATACGAAAGTGTATTTTTTATAAAAGTGGATTAAGGTTGCATGTTGCGAACTTTCGATTAGCAATTTAAGGCCATGGTCACACACATTTTCTAACGAAATTTAAAACGCTTGAAAACAAGTCAAAATTATTTATTATTATTTTCTTTGTTATTTTTAACGGCCTAGTTCAGTACATTTAGCATTTAAAGCTAAAACTCCAAACGCATCAGCACAATCTAGTGCATATAACTGAATCAGTGTATTCAAGGGATCTAAATTATTGAATAACAATTGCATTTTATAATATTCATCATATTGTATATTTTCCATAATGCCTCAATACTTTCAACGTTTACTCTAATAATTTCCTATAATCATATTTATTAATTATTAACTGAAGTTTCTTATGCATTATTTGCAGTGTATGTTGCACCACAGTGCATTTCATTGTCGAATAGATTTATTGATCAATATCAGTCGAGTTTGGCCTTTAAATACATCGAGTATATGTACCTTCAGTGATCGAGGCACCAACTAAGTGATATTGATGAATGAAACCTATCATATGTCAATATCGATGCAAAACGACGAAAATAGGTCATGTTTGCAGCAACTTTTATTGTAGAAGCTATTTTTTGCACTTAAAAAAATATCATTCTTCTTTTACAGACAATGCTATAAATGTCAAAGACGGGCTTTGACACAATGAGTGCATAAATAAAAGCAACATTCAAGACAAATAGGAAATATGATGCAAGAGGAATGTCCTACATTTAATTGGATGAACTGAGGATATCATCGATTTTCTCTAATGGTTATAATGCGCTTGCAACGTTTTTCTTTGGATTGTGATAATTTAAACTCGTGGGATTTTTTATACATGTGTTGGTGGAAAATTACTGACACTTTATGAGAAAATTATGATCGATCCTATTTTAGCTTTACAAAATCACAAACGCCATGTCTAATCCATCATTTCCTCAATCAAATGTGATACAACAATTTTACATCTCCTTTGGCGTTATTATTTGTTTATTCCATTTTTTATTACAAATATTATATCTATGCCTATTAAAAGATAATATTGGAGACAAATAAGCGTGCTCTAAATCTCATTCCAACAAGACATTCCCCTTCCATTTGCATAAAAAGATAAATGATACAGAAAGAAAAGCATAAAGCCGCGTTCACGCCTTAAAGCGCGTAATTAATGCTAAAAAGCGCGCTTTTTGCATGAACACAAGGGACAAATTACAACGTTTTTTATACAACTGTGGCTTTTGAGCCATCGAATTCGTAGCTTTTATTTACGCGTTTTTGTTTGCGTGAACGCGGCTTAACATAATAAAATATACATATAAAGATATATGTGAATTGCTATAGTTACCTGTCTTGGCCAATATTGAAGACGGTTGCCCCTAGTAACCCATCGACGTTGTCATCTGACACAACCGCCAAACTGCCGCGCCTCAGAACCCGCATTCTCGGTTTTCGTAGATTATCTAAAAAGGATAAATAACGAAAAAATAATCGAAATGTGATGAATATTTACCATAGTTTATCGAAATATGATGTATATTAACCGTAGATTTGAACTTAAGTATTGTATAACAATGTTAGCCGCATTCTTGAATTGTGCAGATGATCTGAAAAAAGGGGATTGAAGCATTGCCAATTACTATAAGTATGATTTTATGTTAGACAATTTTGTTGATGCATGATAAGTTTAGTTGTAGTTGAACTAATAATCGAGGATTATTTGCTGAGATTCTGCTCAATATTTGTATCCCCAGTTTATATTAGTGGAAAACAAATATCAAATGATACAAAAACGGTGTTTAAACATAAAAAATGAAATTATATGAAAAACCATAACCATGTTCGATTAACAATTGCAACCCGACTTATGATGACTCATGCAAAAATCATCAATAGTAATATATAGTGCTAAGTATGTGTAATAAATTAATAGAAAATCGTGAATTAATTTGCAAAAACAGAAATATATTCTTATTTTTTACCTTGCAATGGATAATTGTTATTCACATTAAAATCCATAATATTTGCGTTCAACAACATTTCGCCTTCCATCTTTGTTCTATTCATTTAGATTTCTTATAGTTATAATATATCAATTCAATTAAATCTTATTGCTCACACTTCTAAATATTTTTTTTTCAATGATAAACTGCAGTTTATTAATTTGCAATCCTCTCTAAAGAACTAAAGTGTTATCTCTTTGCCAACTCTCTCTGATCAACAACTGAATGAAAATACATGTAGCTCCTCTCTCTTTTTAGCTTATTTTCTCTCTCTTGTTAATTCGATACGACTTGTAACATCTGAAGCTTATAACAGTGTCGGATCCTTTTTATATCCACACATGGTCTCGATATGAATTATATCTCCGCCCTCTCAAAAACATGAATAAGGGCTTCATGCATAAAGTGCGTCAAATTATTTTTGATAATTATAAAATAAAGTTATAAACATCTCCTGTGCTGGTTTTTACATATACATAGAATAGAAAAGATCATATATATAAATATGTATATATCTTTATCTATGTAGGTTTATCTGCATATTGTTTGCAAATGATCTACATGGATTTAAAAATACGCTGCAAAAATATGTTAGAATCAGTTAACACTCATATGCAGGGTACCCTTTCTTTGCTAAGGACCCCTTACAATAATTCATACCATTTTAGTGGCGCTTGAAGCATTCAAAAGGCAAAATGTCACAGACGACACTCAGGAAATTACTTGTATATTGTAAGGGGTGAGTCATGCGATTATTAAGTCACTGATTAGTTGTAATGGGGTGATTCATAGAAATCTATTCTTGTGAGCCGGGCGGGTTTTTGCTGGACATAACTCGATTTTTTTCTAGAAGAATTCCAAATAGATTGCTTCATATTCTATAAGATTCAATTTGTCTGAAGTCAAAATCAAAATAGAATCAAATTCTATATTCATTTACATTTAGAAGTAGAAAACGACATCAAACCCACCGGTCCTTTTTTTATGAGTAGTGTATGGAATCATACGATTGAAAGTAAATTATTTGTTATGCATTTTAAACAATCTATAGTACAAATAATCGGCTTGCGTATGGCCTCCCGTTTTGCAAATTTTTATTTTATGTTCGCTTGGTGCTTAGACCCCTGGATAGGTAGACGAAGACTTTATTTTTTGGGACGTTTCTGTAAATGTAGCCACCTCTAGACACACATTGGTCATCTTCACAAACAAAGTCAACTTATACAATTGATACAACATTAATCAAAATGGCAAATATTACATAATGCACACATAAAAAAAAATACAATTATTCAATTCTCTATCGAACTTTTGTTGAAATTTAATGCAATTTTAAATCCCGACCAATAGACTCCAAGGTCTGTTAGGTTGTAGGTCTGCCCTCCCGTCTGGCCTTGTGTGAAATTAGAAACACCATGTATCTGAATTCACAGTGTGGATTACATTCATAATATAAATCTAAGAAAAAAAATATTGGAAGAGTATTCTTATGGATATGTTTTGATTTGTGATCAGATTTTTTGAAATGTCGGAACTGATATAATATTCATAGATGTGTACAAATACACGAGTCTTTGTGCGCTAAATCATTGATATTCTATCTATGGATTAAGTTCCTATGCTAGAAATCAAGTGTGTTTGTATCATATGTCTGCAACATAGGGTCGATTTTCATTTCTGATCAAGAAGAACAAGATAAGACCAGTTCAAGCCACCGTTGAACCATTCAATGAATTGGTAGCCGAACTTTTAAAGATTCGATAATGCTTTTGATGCGTTATTTTCTTTGAAAATAATTGTTCACCCTATTTTATTACAATTTTAAAAAGGCGTCCTTAAAATAAGGGTGAGAGTCTACATTTTATGACTGAATTGGTATGACTTTC
>LQRL01107126.1:2744-16405 GCA_001703475.1 Hydroides elegans | reverse complement strand
ATATGTTTCAACAGCCATACTGTTGGGAACACACTGCTATATTTTGATAGAATCTATATCCAGTGTAAACTAATAGTTTTATGAATGCGAAATAAACATTTTAGTTTCAAATGATTCTAAATAAGGTGTGTGCCCTCCCAATACAACGGAGAATCGTTTAAATTTCCAATAGAATGTACTTGTTCACATACTAACAAGTTACCGTATTTGGTCACGTTGTTTGTATTTGTAACAACCACTAACCCGTAAAGGCGCGACTCGCAATAGACACCAGCTATTGTCCCGAATTGGCATAAACAATAGAATTCAGTCGATCGTAGGATGCACACAATAATTTCGATATTAAAATGCGAAAAAGATATCAAAAAACACGTTTTTGTTTGTATCTTTTTTATTTGAAAACGTTGAATTGTGAAATTTGGAAAATCGCCCGCCTTTTTCTGTAGAAATTTGCAATGCTTGAAATATTTTGCATTGCATTCTCCGTTTAGGAACTATAAGCATCTAAAGTATACGCGAAACTGGTGTGTCCCCTTTAGTAAGACTTTTGGCATACACAAATCCCTAAGATTAAATCACGATTGAATATCATGTATGATGGGATAGCCCATAAAATACCATTTTAATTCATATAGTTTTTGAACTTATCTTCCACCGTTGGCCAGCAGATTATCTTATTTGTGTTATTCCTTATAGCCCATCGGACCGAACAACCGGATCTTGTGGGATTGGGCTCAGGTCAAATCTCAATGAAAGAGGAGTGTGTTATTATTCCTGCAAACATGTGTGCTCTGACCCCCAACAATTGTTAATCTCATGGAAAACTAGACCATGTGCTCCTGGGCAAACAACGTCTGCCAACTATGACCCAGGCACGGATCCAAAACATAGCGGGCAAAGCACCTACTCGTACTGTGTTTTCAATGTGATGTATCTCCGAGATACTTTTGTCAAGCGACACGAAATTGAAAAATAAGTAATATTCTGAGATATTTGATATCGATGATTTCACGAGGTACCCTTTCCATCCCGCTTGTTGATCCGCAGAGATACACCGAAAAATACCGCGGGTGCCTGGACTGACCGCATATGTTTTTGTAACGAACGTTTTGATTCTGTAACTGTAGTCGTATATAGATATATATGAAATAAAATACACTGAAAAAAAGTAACACTGGTACAAAATAAAATGGTATCTCTCTTTTTGGTCTTTCCAACAGCACATCATCTTGTCCATTCGCAATAGCGAGTTTTTAGAATAATATACCCATCATATGAAAGAATTCTGAACATGCCCCTGAAGAGAAGTCTTGTCTCAAATATTGTTTCTGGCAAGTGTACAGGGATCATCCGGAAGCAAAAACACAACAAATCGAGCCAGGTGAAACATCGGGAGTTAGAACAGCACCCAGTGAGTTACAAACGGATTGGAATACGCTTTTTGACAACTGGTTCTAAGGGTGTTTTCATCAGCCAGTGTAATATGTACTGTAAACTTAGAAATTAATATAAGATATGGTTTACTAAGCGGCTTAAAAGTAAGCTTCCTGGGTGTCATTCACTCTTGAAATCACTCTAGTGGTGTTAATTACGATAGGCTCTTTTAAGATTTACGTATACAATAATTACTCATGAATGCCTAACGTTTAAACGTTCATAGCAACTATTTGAAGAGGATCAGGTAAATGCACATACTTTATATATGCTGATATGTATGTAAACCACGTCATATCATATTATTAACAAAAGATATGTTTAACATTATACCAATATGTTACTTATCAACGTCATCTTTATTCATACTCGCTGCTCTTTTATACTAAGTGATCTTATATTTTTCCTCAATACTATGACAATCCTTCTTTATTAAATAAGCAATCCATTCCCGTAGTGTTTACTGGGTCCTCTCCTGAATGCTCAAATGCAGTAGGAGCAAAATATGTATCAATTTAATTCTCCGATATCAGAAGCAAAAACTGTCTCTTGGAACTTTGCCTAACTAAATATTTTTCATTCATTTTTCCTTAAGGCAGTTGGTTTACTATTGTTCTACAAGATCAGATAGTATTTCTTGCGAGAGTTACATAAGATTGTGCGGAGGAGTAAAAACAGGTAAAACAACTAAAATTGAAAAGCCCACATTATAAATCAAATACTATTATTAAATGCTATTATTAATTATTATTAATATTATTAATTAAATACTTTGATATTTAAATTACCATCCAGATATATAGGATGCAGCTGATATTTAAATTACCATCCTGATATAGGATGCAGCGTCAAAAATACATTCATGCATTTGACTTTTTAAAACCAAATATCACACAAAACAAAATATCGCACGTCATTTTACATTTGTCAATCGTCATGACGACGTTGTTCACACGCTCTCGATATGACATGACGGCCGATATCGTTTGTATGCATGCACAACCAATAATTAAACGACAATGTCTGCGCTACGGTTGATGACGAATTACCGAGCGGTCCGTTGAAAACAAAATATGTTTCTTAGATTCTAAAGTAACTTCAACCTGGAAAACATTCTTCTTAATATATAATAAATGTAAAAACGGTTCTGTATTTATACTGTTCGTGATATTTTAGGCAAATGTATTTAATCAGTGGCATATCATTAACATTATCATAATCATAATCAATTAACTATCCCGAAAACGTCTATCAGCCAAAAATAGTTATTCATTATAATTCAATAAGAATAATAAGCTAGCAAACACCAGTGACGTAAATCGGATTTGATTTTTTTTTCTTTGCTTCCCTTTCCCTGGACGGAAATATCCCATGCCTAGACCGAATTAATAATTATTATTATTGCGATTTTATAGTTATCATCCATAGCAATTATTTCCATGACACATAGAAATCACAAAAAATGATTGAATATGTAATTTAATTCGTGTCGTGTGTAATTAAACAGAAGTTCAAATGTACCTTATAACGTTTTGAGGTAATATAATAAGCCACTATATTAATAAATTAACCAGAAATAACACCTTTTGTCAATTGATTGGATCGAAATTCCACAAATGTATAAAAATTGCAATGAAAAACATTTTCCATCTAGGGTAATTTAAGCGTTTGATCTGATTACTCAAGCTGTAAATGCAGTAATACATTTTTAATAAAGCAAGAGTAACACCTTCATGGACTAGAAGGGCAAGTGGAATACATTTGAAAAATAAATACTTTATCGAGGAAATGTTCTTATATCTACCGTGAAGTTTAAGATTAACTTTACATGAACATATCGTTTGGTTCTCCTATTATCAAAAATACAACAATCTCAATTAATTTTACATCGAACGTGGGGCCACTTCCTTTGCCTATTTTCATAACACATTTTAGATAACAATGTATAAGCTTTTTGTTTTTGATATAAATATACCCATTTAGAAACATAAATTGACGTCATGAAATAATCCGACATATGACGCTAACAAGAAAAAAACTATTTTTCGGGGATTGGCACCCATTTCAACAGGGCATACATTTACAGATATATTTGATACTGTCCTTTTTGTTAAATTGATATAGAATAGCTGAGAAAATATGCATGCTATTTCCAACAAAAAAAAGTATGCAAATCAGTGATATATAGCTAATTTGCATATCTATTTTATGAATGGACAATGATGTCATTGATAAAAATAGATTTTACAACTTTTCTCTCAAGATTGATATATGCGTATATCAACATATTTTCCTATATAAATAGATATAATGAATGAAATGCATACAAATGCATGTTATTCAGGTAATAAAATCCCATTTTGTAGATATGATAATTGACTTTTCAATTATACATTTATGGCATACTTTCGATAAAATTATTAATAAGTACGTTTTTCGCGCGTAAAATATTCCTTTTTCATTAAGCAACATTAATAATCTTACATCTTAGTACCATATATTATTGTTTTTTTCTATTAAATAAGTTGACATAGACTCATAGCATCTGTGACAATATGTTTGAGCTTGAATTTAGGGACTTAATTGAAAATTTGATGTTGAAGTATATTTTTAAAAAAGCTAGTCGATTACATAATAATGAATTCAATAATAAACGCTATGAAATAAATATGTCCAACAATTGGTCGAAACTTTAAATGTCGCAATTCAATTTACTCTCGTATATGAAAAATGTTATTACCTTTTGTTGATTAAGAGCGTGCAACAACAATATATCCTTTATTATTTTATAGTAAGTAATAAGTATTGCACAACATGCGCGTTTTACAATTCGCAGTTAATGTCAATTTATTTGCACTTATATCAATTTTTATGTGTAAAATATCTATGTGCCCAAGAGTCCTAGGTTTTGACTTCTTTTAAGTACACATTAACACCACCTCGAGCATATGATTTTTAAATACTTTGCAAAAACCTGATGAAATCGCCTTTAACAAAAGGGTCGACAATGGCTGAATCATCATTTTATTTAACAGCTGTTGTCACAAATCGATTCCTATCATAGATTGAACCGTACTGGGTGGCAGGTAATACCCATGCCCATATCCACTTATTTATCGTAAATGCTCGAGTTATAGCACATATAAAAACTGATAAATGAATAAGCATCATTCTTCTTTGATTTTAAGGCAATAATTGAACTTTAAATCGTTCAAATGTTTCATAATTTGATTTGCATGCATTTTTTTCAATAAACTAGTGTGGTATATCTAGTGCTACGAACCGCCCTCCTTCATAATATCAAAGCTGACGTCGACAAAATAGTCTCCAAAAGAGTGTATTATAAAATCAAGAAATATGCATGTATATTAACGGTGACTCCTTTACCCTATCTGAGGTCACTTGTGTAACGCCCAAAGTGACCTCAAAGGTACAGTTTTGGGCTTTCTGTTCTAGAATGCGACAGAAGTCTGTTAATAAAATAATAAAAATGATAATAAGTGTATTGCATCAACCATTTCATTGCGATGACTACCCAATGTAAAGCTGAAAAGGCATATAGATATATGTTAATTTGTGTAGAAAATACTATTATATAAAAATACAAATTTCGTTGGCGATTTCATTTTTAATATGATTATAGGGCCTGGCCACAAGTAAAGCTTTTCCTAACAATAAAACATCTGACGTTTTGAAACGAGGCGAGCGTTTTTGTTGTGGCTATTTTCAATTCATCTATAATACAAAAGTTTAGATTTCTAATTTTAAACATAATTTTCATCGCGTTGACAACTCCCATCCATCAAATATGATTAAGCCATGAAATTTATTCACGATCGATTTCGTGAGATGGATTTCTATGAACACGGATGTAAGGTTGGAACAAAGAAGTCTCAATGACGAAAAGAAAATATGATTTACGCAAAATGTGTGTGCCTCAACATCTTAATATTAAATTGAAGTGTTTATTGAACGTGACTTCTTTAAATGTAAAGAAAATAATTTAATCGAATGCTTTGAATGTAAATATTCTGTTTACAAATAGTAATTTTATTGTATCCTGAAAATACCGTAAGAAATTTATTTCCTATGCTGGTGTATTATTGGCAATTGTGTATTGTAATTAGTTTATAAGAGGCTATAGTTCAATTATCAAATTAGAGAATTCCATTTTGGCACATTTTATCGTTAATTGTACATTAATGACAATAATGAAATAAGATAATATAATTGTTTGCATCATCAGCACGTCATTGAATAAATATATATATAAAAACATTTTTGTTACTTTATAAATGTATATATAAATGTTATTTTATTGCATATAAGTTTTATGAAACCGAATTATTATTTTTTTCTTGAATTTAATTAAGTGCATTAAAATTTATATCTATCTTACATCAATATCAACAGAAGGATCATAAGTGCATATATTTAATTGTTCTTTAAATATATGTCAAGCCAAAAATAGACATGAATAAGGATAATCGAAGGAACTTTCTTTATGTAAGTTTAACTAACCGGACAGCATTACAATGGTGGGTACATAAAACGAGCTATATTTAGAACCTACTTTTTAGAGTATACCCTAGACACATTAGGCTCATTTCAAGTGTTAATGATTATGCTAAAAGCCGGTATTCAAATATTGTCCTGATGGAGTCTTGCCAAAGAAAATTATGGAAGTATAGCAACTAATCATTTACTTAAAATCCACTCCACAATGTGAACGTTTCCTTGACGTATTTTACGTCCTGACGCCAGATTAACGATTTAATATGGCTGACTTAGACGCAACGTCAGTGAAACCTTCTGTCTTGTCCGCAAGAAAGAGAACGCCAGGCAAACGTTCATCCATGCCCAAAATAACGACGTTACAGGAAGTCTTGCCAAGTGAGAAACCGTAAATATATCATGATGTTGGAATACAAATACTAAGTAACTACGCCATATAGATGTTTGAGATATCGTGATTGCGACCAAATTGAAAATCTGTTCTCTCCATGATTATTTAAAGAGTCCCATTGCGTTACTCACGCATAAACATCGGGTTTCGCTTGAACAACATATCTTTTTCTCACGAATCCACGAAGCCAATCCCAAGAATAAGGAATAATTACTAAATGGTTAAATAATAAATTAACACGATTGTAATAAGACAAAAACACGTACAACTGTAAACATAAACGCCCTATCCCTGATTACGCCTGTGTTTTCACGTAAATATAATGCCTCAATTTTATAGTCATAATATTCGATTAAACATAATATTTTGCTTTGGTTGTTAAGTACAGTACAGTAACCTAGGGAGAATTACACATATGCCTTGTACATGATTTCAGTTTAAGCCCTTCCTAAAAAAATAAACATATTCACCATAACAGCAATGAGTAACTCGGTAAATAGAAAACATAATGCATTATTTCTTAGTAACGGCAATTAAACCGATAGAAGCTATTGAAAATGCAAAATAAAAATAGCTAGGTTAAAACTTAAACTTAAACACAAATAAACTTATATAAAGCCTGAAATTTGCTTTACAAAAGCTTAACGTGGTAAATTACCAACGAGATTTGGAGAAAGTCTCGTCGTGAGAGTTTACTTCGACAACAATTTTTTCATGAGTATACATGTATATTGCTTATTAACCCTTAATCTAATGAAAACAATATTAATTTTGCATTGGCATAGCAATTAAACATAGGGTGTGATTACATTTTTGTCTTAAATCGCATATTTTTTTCGAGACTAAAAATGTACTCGTTATTGGAAACAACAGTAACGAGCGACTTTGAGTTGTCCATATGGTCTACATGTACGTTGGAAACATAAAAAAGTTGCGTTTTAAAACGCAAATATAACCAGCCCCTTAATTCAATTTATAGACTTAAAGTGTCTTACCTAGTATTTCCATCTCGTTGATATTCATCTTTGAAATATTTGAATACCAGCAAAATTATCACAAAAATGAAAACGAACTTATAAGTTTAAGACAAAAACAGTTCCAAATATAATAAATGTCCACCCCTGAATGAGTAAAAGGTCCATATAACTTACCAGATAGTTGAACAATCTTTATCTTTATCTGCTAGTCGCACAAACTCTCAGCAGCTGTTCCCGCCAAATATATTCCCACGTGATGTGATTAAAACAATGACGTGTCACTATTCTAGATAACCGAGAACGACACAATTGTATCTCTGTTGGTTCTTATCACTTTCCAAATTTATCAATATTTGCAAAAAATGATCTTTAAATAAAATATACAAAAGATTGTTATTGATTTTTATATATAATTTAAATGATATAGATAAGACTCTTCACGTTTCTTGTTCAAAAGTTTATTTAACGATTTCAATTATCCTGAATGCATTGATTACTTTTTTTATCCCTCTCATGATATATTCTGGATATGATCGAGTGATTCTTTGACTGGTCTTTTTAAAGTATATACAAGACTTTCGTTACATAAATGCTCGTTCTCAATTAGGGATGCGAATATAAACTAACGTGGAAAAGCACATGGTCTTATTTATATACAATTTGTGAAGCATACCAAATTAGTCATTTCTACGAACCAGTTAAGTGCAATAGCATTGTAATATTCGGTGTAAATGTAGACTAAATGCACTATTAACTATGAATAGAAGATTGCGCCATTAGTTTTTTTTTCAAGTGAATAAAATAATATTTGAATCGTACCTAATATATATAATAATAAAAGTTGCATTTTTAGCTAAAGGTAGGACATGATGAAGGTATTTCTAGTAAAAATATAAATAAACAGAAAGTAAAACAAATATTTATTTGAATATTTCGAATGATTGTTTAAACTAAAACACTAGGGAAAAAGTGTGTTCAATCTAAGCCGATTCAATATAGCATGTAAACATTTATGAATTACTTCCAATACAGAATTTAAGAAACAATGTTGGATCCCGAAAATTCTGAATAAGGGTTCGCATATATGGAAGCCGAACCGGTGTGCCAATATATTTTCCTTTATATCATATTGGCTGGGGAGGTGGCATTCGTCCTTATGAAAATCGGCGCATTTAAAGCCCCGTATACAAGTGGCTCGAAAACCGAACGGTCGACTCTTTCATGTTTTGTCTGAAAACAAAAGATTTGATGCCCCGCTGTGAGGGTCTGCATACGGGCCTTCAAGACCGATGTTTTAATAAGGTACAAAAGCCCTCTTGATCCAGAGACCTTGTTCGATATAACGGAACAAACCGCTGACCAACCTCTCAATGCCATTGACCACACATATTTGGAAGGCGTCCTTACAAAAAGATATTATTCAAAAATAGCAAATAGATAGGTTTCAATATATATCACTATATGCATCCTGAATAATATATATTTGATGGATGCCCATGCATCTATTACCGTTTGATAAAAGCGAGAATGTGAAAAATGCATGTTAGAAGGGTTTTCCATTGAAAAAGAAATCAAATACATCATATGCAGTATAATGAAAGCATCTGAATATAATAGATGTAATATATCCCACCAGCTTTCTTTTGTATGAAACCGGACATAAAAAAAAAAACAATCACTGTGCTCTACTTTTACCTTGACCTGGTCCGACACAGACTAGAAGTTTCATACAATACACGTATAATAATGTGGTCAATTTTTTCAATGTTAGGTACATTTAGGTCAAACACAATACCAAACACCACATGGCCTTACACGTGACGTAGTAAAACACTAAATCGCGAGACTTCGTGATACATTGAGTCGCGAGACGACGTGAAATACTGAGTCGCGTGACGTCGTGAAACACTGCGTCGTCTGGTGTCGTGAAACACTGCGTTGCGTGACGTCGTCAAAACTTCGTGACGTGACGTGACGTAACATCGTGAAACACTGCGTCGAGAGATGTCGTGAAACACTGCCTGGCGTGACGTCGTGAAACACTGCCTGGCGTGACATCTAGAAACACTGTGTGGCGTGACGTCGCGAAAAAATTGAGTCACGTGACGTCTAGAAATACTGAGTCGCGTGACGTCTAGAGATACTGAGTCGCGTGACGTCTAGAAATACTGAGTCGCGTGACGTTTAGAAATACTGAGTCGCGTGACGTTTAGAAATACAGAGTCGCGTGACGTCTAGAAATACTGAGTCGCGTGACGTCTAGAAATACAGAGTCGCGTGACGTCTAGAAATACTGAGTCACCTGAACATTCTGACGACGTTTAATACTTAG
The DNA here is from genome assembly GCA_001703475.1 of Hydroides elegans. Lineage (NCBI taxonomy): Eukaryota > Metazoa > Annelida > Polychaeta > Sabellida > Serpulidae > Hydroides > Hydroides elegans. The sequence goes on along the minus strand of LQRL01107126.1, from coordinate 6,756 downwards.
TCGCGTGACGTCGTGAAACACTGCGTCACTGAGTCATGTGACATTGTACGTAAACACTGAGTCGCTGGACGCCATTGTCCGCCGTGACGTTGTTAAACGATGACGTTTCAAAACACTGAATTGCGATATGTTATTTATTGTATTGAATGTACTTTTCAGGAAGAATATTATGACATTCCCTTCTCGAACTCATTAAAAGACTTATACATTATTTAATGCGGAATTGTGGCCAACCACATAACTGTAACGTCATTTATGTTTATTATATCAATATGGAATTTAAAAAATAGTAAAACCTTGTTTTCGGATTACATTCGTTTGAAGTAGCATTGTGACGTGCAATTGTTTTTCTATATTGGCCCACATTCATTCGTTGAATCGCCAAATACATTTATTTTTTTCCTTTCCAACAAGCGTTTGGTTAAAATATTTAGCTACGCTTTATTTTATGGCGTTTTCCGAGCAGTATCTGAAAGCAACTTGAAAGGGAAAAGAGGGAAAAAGCGCTTTTTTTGAGTGGCCAAGATCTTAATATGGCTGCGGTTATCTAGGGTGGTACAGTGGTGATGGGGGTGGGCAAAACTTATATGGCCTGAAGAAAACGCTGTCATCATGGCCATAACTAAAATATAAATGAAATTTATCACGTCTGAATCAATATTTTCTCTATACACTCTTGCTTGACCTTATAGATGCAAAGTATCCCTGTCGATTTTCCTTGAACAAACGGCAATAATTTAACCGTCCCTGCAAAATATCCACACTAACCTTTAAGGACGGGGTCAGTCAAATATGATCCTTGGACATTTCCCAATCAATTCTAATAAAGTGCATGGCCCATTAAGGACCTGGTCAAACATATTCCATGGTCCAAAAAGCCGTTTAGCAGGACACTCCAGGTAAAATATGCATTGCTTTATTGTTATCGACGTCATGCTTGTGAAACAATGGGCCTTACAAAAGTATTGGTCAAGGCTTTCTCGGAATTCGAGGCGGATCCAGAAAGGGGTCAGTGAATGGTACATTGGTCAAACAGGCATAATATTTTATGATGTTAAATTACTTGTCGGCAATATGATTAGAATCTATTATTGCTCGACGCAACATAATACTTGTGCAAAAATGCCTTAATTTTGTGAATGCCTAACAAAAATGTGTTAACGTGTATTTTGTTCAAACGATCGTGTGTGAATATAGGTAGAATCTATGCCGTGTTTATATAAATAAACGTACAAATTTTGATTTGCACGGTCCGACAAATCAATGAATATGTAATGATCCAAAATAAACAAATGATGCAATAATACTAGAAGGCGAATATTTCTCGCATACAGCCAATTCTACATATACACGAGACAGGTGTGTTGATGAGTTAACGTTATGCGAATAATTTGGACACATATTTGTACATGACTGATTTGGCAGGTCACGGATCTAATATCAAGTACATAAATGATCTGGTAGTTGGGGTCCGAAACGAAAAACGAGACGAGCTCTGCCATTTCTATGGTAAATTACCACTGTTCGTTCACATATTGAACAATCAAAATTAGGCATATCGATGAATGCTGATTATCATTGAATGTAAGAAGTTATTCGACAATCGTTTCAGTGCGAAAAATAATCGCTAAGCGCGAAAGATAATCGCGTTGTCAATTCGTCATTCGTACACGATATCAAAGTACGAACATATAAACCATTTAAGTGCAACTCTGTATGGGCAATCAAATTAGAATCGTGAGACGCATTAAAATTTCAATTTCTTAAACGATAAAAAAAACTTATTTACTGTTCATCGATGCATAAACACAAGGAATATGTCAACATGTCTCTTCCTGGTAAGTTGGTAAATTTCTAGGACAAATAATGCAGGCCACACATAAGCAATTATATCCAAATAATATATATTAACACCTAGATTCTATAAAATTGACTTAACACAAAACAAGAAACAGCCTCCTGATGCATCTTTGAGTGCAAATAGGTGAAAACCAAGCAATATCATCATTAGAGGATTCCATGCTAAATCATGATAACTATATACACTATTTTTTACATGTAACATTTATAATATGCTTGATCTCGTATGTTTGTTATGCTTTATTTACATTATAGAAATATTAGATACGATTATAGGAAAAACAACCAAGAAATTAGCAAATAAATCGTAAACCAATTGGCAAATTACAATTAACGTATGATATTTCAGGGCGATTAAAATAAAGTAAGCACATCCATGTACGGGAACCGTTATTTGTTTATCAGTTAGTGAACAAGTCTCGGTGATATGCGGCGCGAAGTTAAGTACTTTGGGCTTACTTATCTGGGGTCAGTTTGTCCCAGGTACATATGTATGTATATATTAAACTGTTAATCAATGATGTGTCAGTTATTGTAAAAATCTTAAATTATAAACTGTTTCCACTTTCAACTTTAAATTCACACCATTTATTAGATATATAGCTTCTGAATGCTTATAAGCCTGTTTTGTAGTGGAATGTGATGTTTTTTTTATGTTGAAAACACTCCAGTGGTTTTTTTTTGGAAAATCGCTCAGATTATATTTTGTATAGTTAGCGTTGTTGATATTCCAACAAATTACACTATATGTTGCTGAGGGACACAATTCTCATCAAAACATTTGTATCTTTTTTTTTATTTGGACACAACATAGAATCTATTGCACAACTTAAGTTTTAGCTGTATTTTAGTGGAATGAGAATCGCTCAGCAGCAAAATAATATTTGTAATGAATATATCAAAACCGTTGTTTATTGATTTCATTTTTGAAATTCTCTTATACATTTACTTTGAAATATATCGCACCCTTTTGGTCGCATGATCAGCATTCGATATAAATAACTTTGATGTTAGATTTTTACTGGATCTTGGTCCTGAAGTATACTTTTATTTTCAGTCACCTAAATACAGATCCTGGTCACCAGAATATTTTTAGAAAAATATAATGGATATGTTTAGTGGTCCATTTACAAGTAACAATATTTATTGTTTTGTTTCTAATTAATTGATAATTCTTTTGTTTTCATGTTATCGCATATTGGGTATCATCACAATATCGTACCATCCGAATCTATTTTGAGTTGATGGTTCATTTCGCGATTGTCCTGATCTCAACATTGTCTTTAAAATATGGTTTGATGTTTTAATGGGTAATAATTCCTATTCTCTATTAATACAATTGAAATTATTTTTGCAATACAATAAAACTGTTGTTCTTTTCTTACCGACCAGTTTTTTTCCCACAAAGTCTTCTACAATAATAACAAGACAGGACTGAGTGACTCATTATTCTTTAATATGAATTCTTTAATATGAATCATTCGTAATTCGGTGAATAACCAGGGAAATCAAAAGAATTTAAAATCACGCTATATCGAACACCTTTTGAATCGGAATTCGTTTCAAATAACAACGTTCATCAATCAGCTACCTGTCGTCTTTTTTCTTGACTTTCAATAACATGATGATACAGAGCAGAAGAAAGGATGCCTCAACAAAAGACAACCTTCTAACTATATTACAATAAATGGTTACTCATTTTATGATTGCTCATTTCATAAAAGTTATTATGCATCAAAACGGATCTATAGAGATTACACATATTTAACATTTTCATCAGTTGTTGCATAACAAATTTCAGGCCTTAAAATACTGAAATTCTTATGGTACACGGTTTTTCTCGGATTGGGTGGTCATCAAATAGTGTTTGAAAATGTGATAGAAAAGAAGAAAGGAGTCTAGTGTCAAATATAGATAGACTTTAACATTGTTACAAAAAAAAAGAAAAACTTTAAAAAGCGGGAAAACGAATTTAAACTTCCATCTGACTTATCACTTTCGAAAAATATAGATCAAAATCGATTATGCTTATATTGCATCAGCAAAACTAGGCGACACTAAAAAGGGGGCCAAACAAATATCATTGACTTTTGTTTTGTTGGCAAAAGTGTCTATATCACACAGCCAGAAGGCCAATGGATGTAGACAGTGT
>LQRL01107120.1:9600-30473 GCA_001703475.1 Hydroides elegans | reverse complement strand
CATCCCATAACCCCACAACCATAGTGGAGTCGTACACGACGAAAAAACTACCAATCTACAATGCAACCACTACACAGCATATGAACCACGAGTATGATCTTGTCAAGGACCTATCTCAAAGTAGTCCGGGTGCAACTTTACAGAATCAGCAGCGTGATAATCTTGTCAAGAACCTGTCTCAAAGTCCCGGTAAAGCGGGTTATATGTGCCCGCATTGTTGCCAGATATTCAGCACACGCTGGATTATGAATAGACACATGCTGACGCATACGCCCAATAAAGTGCAGTGTCCAGTGTGTGAAAAGTATTTTACGCGCAAGGATAATCTGAATTTCCATATCAATAAGTATCATCCAGAGTATAGTTCTTATCCACGAGGGGGTGGGGGTGGAACAAGGAGTAATGAGGATCAGGAACAGTTCAATAATGCAGCGGTTTTTCCAAATTCATGATTAAGATAATTAGTGCCTAGAACAAGAGACTGATTGACGCAATAAAATAGGTAATTGGGGTGAAAAGCTGGACCGTTTCAGTTGTTCCATGACATAGGTTTCCATCTTCGGAAATATGATATTCTTACGAAAAAGTTGAATATTGATTGTTTCATTTCTATTTGCGTCGAAAGTTACCGGTTTGTTTACAGATAATATCAAAAATGACGCCTTATTATTAAATGTAGAAAGAGTAGAGTGCTCAATTAATGCGTAGAAGCTTAGGAAAAAAGGACGAAATCGGTATTGATAGGTAAATCTTGACAAATGGGTTTTAAAAAGTGTGATTGAAATACTTGTTATTATACATAGGTCTAGTTTCATTTTGTTGCAACAAGCAAAAACAGGATTGGCATAAGTATTAATAGTAGGCCCTATGTATGCATAATTTTCTTGACTTCAATATATAAAATATTATCTAGATGAAGTATGTAAATATAAGCAGGTTTTAAGAGAAAATGTTTCTATTTTTATATTAAGGAAGACATGAAAATATTTATTTTTACCCACTTATGCAATGCCAAGGGAGGGGGTGTAAACATTGAAAGTATAAAAATGCGGTTTAGGGTGGATGCTATTTTGTTAAATTTATCATAAAAATAGAGACGATGTAATATGCAAATTAATATGTAGTGGACATGAATTATGAAGTATAAGTGAAAGTATATATTTTATAGTAGGTCTATTCAATGTCACATGATATTATGAAATTCCTGAAAAAATAGATTGTTGCTTTATTTTTAAAAAATGCGCTTGAAAATTACGTTTTAAGATATCCTAATACATGTATATATCTTATGAAGATGCAATTTTGACGTAATGTTCCGATTTTCTTCAGGTATTTCCTAGTACATATATTGTGAAATACAAATTCAAGTATTTCATCATGTGTTTTGTAAAAGGGTCCTATTCGGTAGTGTACCAATATGCAATATTCGAATGTTTTACGGATTTCAAGTTTATCTATCGACACAAATTGTTATCTTTTATTATTTCTATTTTGTCTTCCAAATATGAAGCTCATAAATGTGTAGGAACGTATAGATACAAGACTTGCAAAAACATTTATATAGATTCTAATAATTTTATCAAAACTTGCTTGGTGCAAAGGTTTTACCGGTAGATATTTTCAATACCATTTTATATGTTAGTTATTTTCCATTTAAGTCAACCTTCGACAAAGGAAACATATCAAAGACAGTTAAACGGTAATTCGTTCAACTGATATTTCGATGTGTCTGCCTCTATTTATATTCCACATTTTGTTAGGCATCGAGTGTAGTAACAAGTTTCAATTTGCGAAAGAAATGCTTTCGAAGTGGGATCACTTAAGGATGGGACGATGCTTGACAGAATGTTTACACTTCTAGAATACTTACAAATATTATCATCTATAATAAAAGTTGAAATCCAGGTTACACATGTATAACATAAGCGGACTTAAATTAACTTATTGCAACTATGGATATCCTTGATATGGAATCATGTTTAGGAAAATTGTACAAAATATAAAATGATATATAAAGATTCATGTTTACGTTGCAACTATTGTATATATTTTAATAATATTATTAAGCAATGGATTATATATATATTGAAATGTTATTTTCTATTCTAAAGTTACACGTGATAAGCTTATAGATTGCTATGTCGATATATGATGATAATCTACATTCCATATCTTATCTGCATTGTTTCTACTTTTATCATATCAATTTGTATATATTGCACCTTTAGGTTTGATACATATTTTATATCATGTTATTTTTATTGCACTAGTTTATTTGATTTCTTATATTTTGATGTCTTTATGATAATTAGGGAAAAGGCACGTTAAAAAACGATGATGATGTGATGATTTGTTAAAAACTTCCGAGTTGTTCTCGGGTTTTTGAGGTAGAGAAAATACATGTTGAACAAAGAAAATTTACATATGTGATTATAATGTGATAACAAATTGAACCGCCACCGTCGCGTAGTTTACCACATGGACACATGTTTGGATTTGTGATAACACTTTTCAAAAAGTTATAAAGACTAAGAAGACAGTGATTACTAAAAATGGTGAATAAATTACGAGTAAAAAAAAGGAAACTCTAATTGAATCAGTGGTTATGTTAATTCCGGGAACATGTGGAGAGTTATTGTTGGTCTGTCTCAACTGATATATCATGAAACTGTGATTTGAACACAAACATTCGAAGAAGGAGGCTTTACACTTATTAAGAGGTTTATTTCTATCAAGTTATTCATTAAGTTTATATATTTGTAGAGTTTAATGTTTATTCGTGTGACTGGTATGGTATATATTTTTGCGACTGTTTTGTAGTGTTAGCAATTTACTTAAAAAGCAATAAAATATAAGTTAACATTGAAATGTTTTTTTTCTTCGTTCACCAGGTAAAGTTTAATTCAACCTGACATAAAATTTCCATAAAATAATGTAAATTATAATCTCATAGTAGATATATCGATCAAAAACATCCCGTCTGACTAGACATGAGTAAGATAATACCAAAACTCAAAAAGAACAACTCCTCGATTAATCGAGTCATATATAACTAAAAATGATACATTTTTCAACTATATAAGTCCTAAACAACTTTATTTCAATGAATGGACATTAGATAAGCTACATTTCTGCCTTTCTAAAATTGAAATCATATTCGACTAGAACTTGCTGTTGACTGAATAACTGGATATGGTTTATCTCGGGGTTTAACTTTTATAACGGCGATTCTCCAATCAAAAGACTGCTGAACTGCTAAACTGGTAAGTTGCTGAGGTTTGCGAAATAACTAATATCGCTCATTTTATTTTACAATTTTTGATGCATGTTTAACCAGCTCGGTGAAGGTGCGGCTTTTTTCATTGTATACAGGCTTGGTTAACAATATATTGAATTGATTGATATATTTATTTCCCTGGTAGCTTTGCATGGCATCAAAATGTTATTGGGTTGCTTTTTCCTAGCCACATATTTATTGGCTTGTGTTACGGGACGCTGCATAGTAAAAAAAAATAATGGTGTTCACATTCAACATATTAATTATTGACGTTTTCTGCAATCTCAACATTGTAAGAGACTTCTAACTAGACCCGACTTTATTGTAATTTATTTCCTTATGATTTTTTATACAAATTAATTTGAATTAAAATACATTTTGGACATATAATTGTTTGCATAATAATTTGTTTATAATTTTGAATCAATTATAATTTTCAAACAGCCGAATAAAAAAAATCATTTTATATATTTCACTATTCTTGATCTAATTCGTTTGTTTTAAAACTTTTTATTCCAGTGTGGTAACCGTAACCGAAGAAAGCAACATCAACCAATCAAACTCGAGCATGAGACCGCCCCCAAAAAAGCCGCAACACCCCGCCCCTCTCAACCCTATCCCGCCAAACAGCCCACCACATCTGCTATACACCATGGGCTCATTGCTGACGAATCACCGCTGAATTCGGGCCCACATGGGGATGAGGCGATGAATACGAGTCAAAATGGCGACTACGGCGGGATGCTTTTGTCGCCGACACGTGTTCAGACTTATGACTCACCCATCCCTACCCCTCTGCTACCACTCGATGAATCCCGTAATCTATCCCCACAGCATGGCGGTTTAACAACCACACCACCGCCGCAGCCCCCACTACCAGTCCCGATCGCTTTGCATCCAATTGATCAATCAGCCATATTGGGGTCACTAAAACTAGAAGATTATAGCGATTTCCATATACCACACACACACGACTCCCCTCTCCACGCTAATGTTCCGTCACGTGGCCCCGGGCGACCGTATGCGCGCGGTGGCGGCAGACGCAGCGGCAGTTTCGGGAGTTCCGCGTATGGCAACGGGTCGGTTATCTCTCCACTCCCAAGCGGCTACGCCAAGCGTGACGAGTACGTGTGCACTATATGTAAGAAGACGTTTCGCTCGAAAGAAGGCTGGAAGATCCACATGGAGCGCCATGAAGGGAAATCCCGTTACAGGTGCCCGCATTGCTCACGTGGTTTCATGGCGCAGACGCATTTGAAGGCGCATATTAGTGAGCACACAAATGAGCTGCCCTGGCCCTGTGAGCGGTGTGGCAGGAGGTTCAAGTATCTGTTCACGCTTAAGAAACATCGTGGCGAGTGCAACGGAGGGACGGCGGCGGGGGAGAAGAATACCGAATAGGGGAGAGGTGGCATTTCGGTCGCAAAGGGTGAGGTAGGGAAGGAAGGGACCGCTATAGTTTCCCTCACTGTTGAGGGTGGCACGGGGAGGGAGGGAACGAGAGGTAGGTGTTATGGAATGGGCCTGTATATTGACCACTGCTATTAAAATCACGTAATAATTATTAAATATGATACACTTGCCCATGAAAGTCGATTACATGTACGATGAAAATCCATTAAAGATATTGAGCTCACGCCTGAGCATTAAGTGCTATATAACGTGTTAAGATTATACATTTTATAAATCCATTGCTATATGAAAGGCTAGTTAGTCGCTTTGCAAGCATGAATGTCGATTTGTTGCTTATTGTCGAATTTATGAGGGAATGTTATTTTTGGAGATTTCATAATTCGGTGCTAAGATAATAATTCCGTCTTCAACACAACCTACGTGTTAGGGGCAGAGTAGAACAAAAAAGGCTATCGGGCCTTTCACATAAGCAGCAATAGGTTGTGGTGTATGGTTGGGTGCGTATTGGGAGAACATACCTGTATAATGACAATGCTTTAAGATATATAAAAGAAGGGTTATCGTATTGCGCTTGGGTCATGGGGTTTGGGTTTAGCTATGCATAAAAAAATATATATAATATAGCAATGACTTAAGTTCAATGATTCGCCCTGAATTTTCGCCCTCCAAGTAATCATTAAAAAATCATAATATGGTTGACAAAATAGGAGTACAATATCGAAAATTGTTTTGCCAAATATTACATATATTCCAGTCGATGTATTTATCAACCTACACAAGAATGCATTTATCGAATAGTAACCTCACGATCAATGATAAATAAGCTCCATATACGTATAAAAAAGGTTCTTTATAAAGCCACCGTTAGTTTAACACGGTCCAAAGCCGAAAATTTCATAACCAGCCAACTTTTGCAAAGCGTATTGATCGTAATGCTTATGCCTTTTAGCTCAGCCTGTTTTTCACAAAAAGAGGAGCTTGGAAAAATTACATATCCGCGTCCTATTGGTATTATGGCTTTTGCGAACCGTATCGGTATTGTAATAAAATCGCCTCTCTTTGGGCACTGATTAAACACTGCACTTAACCATTGCTAGGTTGTTTATTTCGGTTGAATGTATGTCTTTAACGTAAATTATTGTGTCAAGTTTGAGCATGGGTTGACGATCTAGAAATAGCTTTTAAGACGACCCTTAATAACTTATTATACAAAAAAGTAAGGCCTGGGCTATTTTTGGAGGAAGGTGGGGTGGTGGAATGAGGGGAAAATGGCTTCCATGTTTTATATATAGCTCTTACGTTTATAATTGATATTGATACTAAAAGCAAAAAAGTGCTATTTTGCCATGCAGCATTTTTATTTCGCCTTCATATTAAATTTCAAAAACACATTACATAGTGCAGCGTAGATAATATTATAATATGAAATGTATTGGGCACCATTTAAGAATTATTGTTACCTTTAAATTAATCGAATTGCAAATCTACTCAAGCAATTTTGAACTCTATTGAACAGATGTATATGAAAATAGCAAACTTCAAAATTTAAACATTAGCCGTACCGATAAATAAGGTTGCGGTTCAGTTTATCTTTAAATTCTCAAGAATCGACATTCTTCACTGAAATCATGTCTATTTTTCGAACTCTCATTATTCTTGTTTCAACCAGCCTACTTCAGACCCAACTTTTTTTTTCATTTCCTTGATTTTACGCAGTGGTACATTTGTAAATAAAACGTTGTTTTTCATACATTGTATAATTACCTAAGACATTTAAAAATAGAAACTTTACCAGTTTTGCTAAAAATGAGGCTGATATATGATTATTTATTCCATAAAAAATGAAACTGCATGTACCAAGGATTCCTTGCATGAAGGAACTAAATCAAGTTATTGGTCAATTAACTTAATATTCGCCATGCATTGGTGCCTAAACTCTCTTCAAATAAGAAAAAAAACGGCAAATGAATAAAAGGCAGTGGTTACATACCTGTAAAACGTGCGATTTAAATCGGACGATACGATTTTCATTGTTTTTTGTTTTTTTTTTTTTGTTTATGGAATCGCAAGGTGCAACAGGATTTTCGGTCCTTGCGATTTTATAAACAGGTCCTTGCCATTTTATAAACAAAGAAATCAGTAAAAAAAATCGTACCGTACCGTCCGATCTAAATCGCACGTGGTATGCAACCGCAGCCTCTAGACAAAATATTAAATCGCACACAAAAGAACTTTTATTTATTTATTGTAGACTGTGGATTTGAAAGTTGTTTTACTTAGAACCTATTGTTTTTGTTTCGTTCATATTAACCAGAACATTGATTACTTACAACTTTATTATATCATTTCTTCTACTGAATATAAATCAAGTATTAATTCATTTTCTAATTCATTTAATTGCTATCTGGGTTTTCAATATCCATTTGATAAAATTACGTTGTGATCTGATATATTGTATGGTTAGATATAACTATACATTGCATGGATGTAGGGTTGGAATCTCAAAGGTTTATGCAGAGGATCGTATGAGTGATATAGGTCTACCTATAAATAAGAAATAGAAAATATACATGCATGTGATATAAATGGTGTTATTGTAAATAGATAGCAATATACACGGAGTGCCAAAACCAAAGATTGTTATGACAAATATAATATTTATGTGCTTATGACATCATTTTTTGAAATCAGAATCTTTCTGAGATGCTATATATAAATGAAAAATTGATCAAATTAAAATTGAACTAATTTTCATAATTTATTTTTTGGTGATCTATTCTTGTTGGGTTTGTATTGTTAAGGGTGATATATGTTGAGAGGTAAGAGGGTCATTCCTATGTCAGAGGTCTTCCGTGCTATAGCGTTTCCTTGGTTTTGTAATTTATTCGGCTCCTTAAAACCCGAATTTTGCAGTTATCGATTGTTTTGCCTGTTAAATTTACATTTAATCAGTTCAATAAAAGATTTAAGATGCAAATGCAAGGTTCCGTACACAACGGGAAAAACTCAATTCAGTATTGAAAAACACTGAATTCAGTTTTTTTTTTTTCAAATTACCGATGTCATATCACAAAAGAGTAAATTCTAATGTCAATCATAAGTAACATCTCTGCGAGAAAACATAATGGGAATTCGCTATATAACCATTCATATGATCGCTGGTGCATTTTTCCTCAAAACAACGAAAATCCGCGTAATACCTTTATGTATGGAACACATCAAATGCAAAAATAGTATTTAAAATGGCGTAGTTACATAGTTTTTCGGGCTTATTTGGTAAAGCGTGTGCGCTGGTCCAATTTATTTCAATGTGGAATTATTTTTTACTTTTTTTCCTCAAAAATTGTGCACAAAGCATGATTCATAATCAAATTTATAATTCTAATTGTGAACTGACCTAGTTATCTTTATTCAGAGAAATGATTATATTATTTCGATTAATTGAAACTGATTTTTTGCACATATCGATATTTAGATTTTTAACGCACGAAAACCTCCGACTATGTAATGGCCCTATGATGAATATGTGCCAATCTGTTCAAAATGCTTTTGTTTTTAAATTTTTGTTATCTATTTCCAATTTTGTAACCGTTTTTTGGTTCAATTGTTTTATTATTTTTCTTTCCATTGTCAAAAATCAAACGTTTGGTCTGCATGTGATTACCGTTTTGCTATTTCTGATGTCGGGTCAACGTTCTTAGAACTATCAGACTTTTAGGTCTGTATTTTGTTGGAAATTATGGATGGGTGCTATATACAAAAGAATGAACTATGCTGTGGGTTACTCAAAGACGATTTCGTTTTTTCTTTTAGTTTAACGTTAATACTATTGTTGTCTTCACCATGTTATTTGCTATATTTCAATACGATTTACGAACTTTTATTTGTTTACGAGGATATACAGGTTATCGAAAGCCTGGCTAAATAATTTTGAAATATCTTGGTACGATTTTGATATTAGTGAGTAACATCCTCGGACCTGTCTGCTATAAAGTTGAAAATATCAAAAGCTTTTCTAATGTTTTGATCTAGTTCTTAATTATTTGTTAATGCGTCTTAGCGAAGAACGCTCGTTTGTTACATCGTAAATTATGTTTTATACGGATTTTACATGTTTATAGATATTTGAGCTATACGATTGTTTTTGGAAAAACGCTTTCTTTTTCGTTTACGTTATAAAAATGACTAAATAGTCCTGATTTTAATGTAGGAGTAGCATTATGACCGTATCTTACGAATGTCCAAATTTATCAGTATTTAAAAAATATTTTAATGAATTTAAAGTAGAATATGTAATTGAATTTGACCTATATTATTGATTCATCAATATTTATATGCTTCGTACTTGTGTATAATTTGCATTCAAGTTCAGAAAGTTTTTTGATTTTTGAATATTTTATAATTGAACTAATTTGAATTGGTTTTGTGATTTGAAAATAATAGTTATTTGTTTAAAACAAACTTTTTTGTGTAACTATTGAAATAAATATACCCGTGTTGAACAAATGTTTAAAGATTGTCAAATTGAGAGTTGATCATGTATTCATTTTCTATTATTTCATACTCGATATCTCAAATATGATAAACTAGATGCATATTTCGAAAATAATATTTTACGTTATTCGGGGTGTTTTGCTTCTCATTGTAAGTTTATTCAACTTGTGCTTTTTGTAGGCTCCATGTTTAAATGTACATATATTTTGATGTTTTCAATTTCGATATTAAAATGTCCAATTATTGAATGATTTCTAAATGTACCATTTTTAACGTTTTCTGAGCAGTGACTGCCTCCTGAGATTTAATGTAAATAAGCACTTAGCTAAATATGTAACCAAACTAAGCCTCCAATCTCTGGCTCTAAACTATATTCTTAGTTCTTACGCTCTCAACTTGCATATTTATATATATTTCTTTTGTGTTCTTTACTTATCATTTTAGATATTTTAAATTTAATCTGATTTTTTTTAATGAAAAAAAAAAATATTTTAATTAAATGGACATCAGTGTTCGTGCTACCTTTTGTGTTTTGTTTCAGAGAATCTCATTTTATATAATGTACATAAATATACTCTGTGGTACTGACAGCACGTCAAAAATGGCAAATGTACGGGAAGATTTCAGAATGGACTTGCATGAATATTTAGTAAGTGATAAGATATGAAGGGTTCATTCTATTCTCTTTCCTATTATATGTTATGGTGAAGGGAACCAAATTCACTTCCATATTTTAATGTTTTCACTGCAAGCTTAAATTTATCACCAGTCGCATGTTAACTTCGTATGAAAAGAACTGAAGAGATTCAAAGAATTGGAAGAAAAGGTTTGCGCCTCCAAGCTTGTAAACTCAACAATTGACAAAACGAAGTTATTTTTACAACTGTGGCCTTAGGTTTCACTCACATATTTTTATTGATATTTTCATTTTGTGTTCGATATCGGTCAGTTATTCATCTTTCGAAAAAAAAGTGACAAATCTTGTTGGTTGATTAGTTACATATTCTAACATTTAGAAAAATCCAGCTTTCAAACCTTATGGACGAAACCCTTCTGTAGTTATTTTGTGGAGTTATTTGTGATAATTGGAAATTGAGCTTTATTTTTCAAGCTTTTTCAAATCGTTTACAAAACGTCAAAATGTTAGCTTTATCTCTGTGTTGCAATGATTTGAGTCTCTGTATAATTTTATTTTTAACAAAATGTACATTGTTTTATATCTCTACTCTTTTTGTAGAAGAACGAAATGCGATTTATTCGACAATGATGTAAATTAATATAGATGATAGACAAATCGTTTTATTCGTGTAACACTCGTGCAAAACATAAAATCATGAAAACCTAATACTATGTCTGTGATTTGCAAAACCATTCCAAAGATTCAAAAGAGTATTATTGTGTTTAGATATAAATTCAAAAACAAAATTATAATTATAAAATGTTGTAGTTTAGTATTTGTAAAATATATAAAGAATATAACAATGTTTATTATGTTAACTGATTGTTATTATGAATGTTTAAAATATTGATAACCAATAGAGTGCCTTTGTTGTACATGTGTATGATCTAGAAATAATTTTTACCGTAATTATCGGTGTATAACCCGCGGGTTATATACCGATTTTGCATTCAAAACACCTAGGTGCGGGTTATACAACGGTGCGGGTAATGCACCGATTTCAAAAACTTAAACCGTTCGATTATGGATTTTCATTTAAAATTTAGTTAAATTTGTTTTGAAAACTAGATGCAATAACTATTAAAATCTTTAATTTCAGCTTTTACAATCTCTGTAAAATGATAAATTTTAGGTGCGGGTTATACATAGGTGCGGGTAATACACCGGATTTAAAAACATATATCAATTAAAATCTTGATTTTCATGAGGTACGGGTTATACACCGGTGCGGGTTATACACCGGTAATTACGGTACATGTAAATCATTTGGATGTACAGGTCCATTTCAGTTCGAGGGCTAAAGGTATTTTGTTATGGTTCGTTTACATATTTGAATGTATTATCTAAAATATTCACTACTTTGCTATGGATTTTATTATGTCAGTTGTCTTTCTAATTCTCACTTTATGTTTTCCTATTTTTGTTGCAGTTTTGGTGATTTATTTAATGTTGACTGTCTAAAATATAAATTGCTTGTTTGAATTTACAGTTCAAATGCTTGCATGTGTTCAAACTTCATATACGTGTAGTGTAATATTCACGAAAATCCTACTCAAGAATACATTTTGTAAATGCATAATAGAGCGTCTAGATTATAAATAAATTTATTATCACACGCAATTGTGTTTTACTTATTTCAAAAAAAATTCTTTCAGGTATATCAGGTCACGAATAAAAGAGTTATACCAAACATAGCACATTTATTTCTCATTTTAGTCGACCAAGCTTAATTTGAACACAGATAATTTGCATTTCGGTATGATTTGAACTGGTTTCTCGGTCCAACCGGATATTTCTCACTCTTTTATGTCGAATATCTAAAACATATAAACAACAACGATCATTTTTGTATTTTATTTCGATATGCATATACAAATACAATCTACAGTATCTTAATAAATGAAAGGATGTGCAATGAGATTAGCAAACGCGTGGAACCGTATGCACAATCAGACATGAAACCTATATATACTTATCCATTAATATTTTTGAATAAGTTGAGACATTTAATGAATATACCCCATTTGAAAAGGTTTGAAAGCTAAGGCTACAAAAAAGCCCAACTTACACAGTGACGTTCTGAATAAAATAGCGTTAACAAAAATCAAAACTTCACTTTTATAAAACGATGTCCCGCTTTTCGGAGGGACTAGTTAAGACGCACTGTTAAATTATTTAATAGAAATATAATAGAAAGTACACATATACTTGATCCATATTTAACCATTTATTGCTAACATAACATACAAGACAATCATTGTGCTGCCATTAATTCGATACATATTTTTTTCTCACGCAATATTTATTTTCTTATTTTTCTTTAAACCACAAAACACTGTTAGCTTTCTATTAATTTAGTGTATTATTACGTCATAACGTCGTTAACTGTCAGATAAAAAAAACATGGCATCATCTAAAAATCACATCCTACGAAAGGCATTGGTTTTAGTAATAAAATCGATATACACATATAATACTGCGATTTAATTTGGTTTGCCTACTAAAGTGACTAAAAATATGGATCAACTGTACAATTAGAGACATGATCATGATAGCTCTACATCGTTAAAAACAATCGGATAGAAATCAGCATATAAAGCTAAGATATCCCTAAAATTACGATTCATCAACAATATAAAACTATTGGGTTAATTCGCTATAGATGTTATATTAAACAGTTTTAGTTTTAGTTTTAAGTTTTAGTTTTAAAAATATGCAGCATCATTTTAAATATAGAAAATTATAAGTCTACCGGTGTTCAATGCAAAATATCATTCCATGAATATATACTTCCAATTTATACCAAAGATTTCTATTTACATATTAAACATTTTACAAGATTATTTACGTACTAATGGCTTTGAAAATTATTTTTCACGCGTTCGATTTTAATTTGATTTAAGTCTAGCTCACAGAAGCAAACTGCAGTGCAAACGAAAGGGGGAGGTTCCTTAAAGCAAATAAATGTTAAACAATACGAGTCTTAAAAGAGTGGAATGGTCCTGAATACTGTTTTTATATTTTGAAAAATCTTAACAAAATAAATCTTAAATAGACTTGTACACTGTTTGAAACATCTTAACAAATTATCTGGGTTGAATAAATTCGGATATCTGGCGTCTTGGTGTTAATCATAAAATTTACTTTAAATACCAGCGCATATCTTAACAAATTCATGATCTTAATACGCGATTAAAACATCTTAACAAACGATCTGGAATTAGTCAAAAACAAATTTTAGTAACCACTGTACATCGTGTATCATCGTGTAAAAATTGAGAGAATGTATGAAAATCATGAACACATCAAACGGCAGCAAACCTGACATAAAGCGAATGAATCAAAACCATGAAAGTCATATATATTTTGATCTCGGTGGTGAACTCTTTATAATCATATTCATAACTACAATCCTAACTTTTTAAACAAATTATCTATAAACATATTTATCAAATGAGATTCTTCATTGGACATGATCAATTTATATAATATAAACAATGTATATATCTTAAGTCTTATTAATAAGACTTAAATTAATTAATAAAAATTCAGCTGTTTTGAAAAAAAATATATATATATAGGGCCTATTCGAGGTACCATACAAAACAAAGTCGGAATTATTAGCTTTAACGAAAATATCGCATCGGAATTTTTCTGTGCTTTTTAGTTTGGAATCATGGAATTCAATCAGTGCTATGTAAAGGTAAACAGCTGTATGGAAGCATTAACATATAACTCAGAAAAACCTGACACCTCGATCACATCATGATAAACAGTGGATCCATAATCAACCGAATACGAAACATTAAAATCAACCAAACTTTTATGAACAATCTTTCACATCAGCCATAACTGATAAACCAATATAGCCGAGCCCTTTTTAAGTTATCGGGTCTCGTTCGTTTCAATCGAGATCCATTGAATTTCCGAGCCTGAATAAGTGGAGACATTTAACAAGTCCTTACAAAGCAGCTGTGCAAAATGTAAAGCAACAATGGAAGCATGATACAAGTATTTGGCGATATATTTTTTATAACGCGCTTATTTGATATATTATATATATGATAATCAAATACAGTCAAATGACTACTATAAAAAGCAGTTTCATTCGCCGTAGCGACAATATGTATCATCTTAAGCAGCAATTTTTGGCCTATTTATCGCCGAAAAGAGTACCTAAATATGAAATTGAAACAGATGCTTAAAGATAAATGAAATAGTTTATAAAGTCAGCTAAAATATTGATTATACCGTTAACTTTTTATCCGACAACTTTTAGTACCTTTCAAAATTTATAACAAAATTCGAAAACATAGACGTACATTTTAAAGGTAACGCTCCTACGTCAGAATTAGATGTACGAAGACAATGTCAAAGACAAGTTGAACCTTCCAAACTACTAAATGGTAATCCTAACCAGATCCCCTAAAAATCGTATACAAGAAATAGTCCTTATGGCAACACCAACACCACACCGCACTATTTTGCTTGCGCTACGGGCGCCTCATCACTACGCTGCTCCTCTTCCTCTTTCAGCGTCGAACTCTTTCCCGCTGCCGCCCCTGGTTCACCCCCTTTGACCTCCAGGTCGCTCTCGCTACTCGTGGATTGAGAGCGCTTGCTGCCGCCCAAGTGAAAGATCTTCTTGATGCTCTCGCCCGAGAAGTGCCGACGACGCCCGCCGTCGCCCGACTGCTTCCGGGTGCGGTCGTCACCTGTGGGGATGAGGACACGAAAAAGGTTGTATGAATGGTTATGTATATGCGGTCATCCTCTAAAGGGATGGAACCATGATGGGTGAAATCAAATTTGGGCGCTGGATAAAGGAAGTATTATTTGATGTCAAATGCAAAAGGTATGTTTGCATTTCACATCTGGATATATAGAACGAAAATTAAAATATTGTATGTTTTGTGTGTTTTTTTTTGTTTTTTTTCACAATGGATGCTTCACGTCAACTGCGGTTGCTTGTCAACACGATATTTCGAATGAGCTGGACGCTACCGAAGACGAAAGAAGTATACATTCAAATAAAGTAGAGTTCAAATAAACATGACATCTTTACATAATAAATACTTTAAAATGTAAGTATGGTGATGATTTTCCATTAATAATTTTTCAAAGTTTTAATTGAACTTATAATATAATGATTTTATAAATATTTTCAAAAATAATATTCTTACAAATTATCTATAATATACTATTGTGAGAGCAGTAAATCTAAGCTGTAAGTGTTACGCTATTTTTATTTTTACAAATTAAATTAGGAGTGGAGGATAACCTGATGTGCCATTTCAATTAATGGACTCTAAAGTCTCTTTTAAATGTTAGATTTCAATTTACCATTTCTATTGTTAAGGGTTCGAATAGAAATACATATATTTTAAATTATATCTTCTGTACAATGTCGCATTCTAAAATCAAAATTTATTATTACTGGTAATTTTGCATATTTTCGTGTTTAGCCTGAATGAATCCTTTCAGGAATAAAATCAAGAAAATTAAAGTATGGGGTGATCTTTAGATATATAATCATCTATTGGTGATGAAATGAAGAACAACAAATTACACTAAATCATTAAACTTCTTTCCATTTTAATTTCGAACTCATTATTTCTATAAACTATTTGTTTACATATTAAATCTACTTTAATATATACAACCGTGATTTCCCGGGTCAATACTAATTTATTGGGATTTCTATCATTGCGGAATCAGGAACGCTATAAAATGATAAGAATTTATATAGACCACGAATAGTTTGAACAAGCTTCATTTGGTTTTCAAAGACAAAATGTAAAGTACTATTTTGCTTTATGCATTTGAATTTGTTCTAATAGAAACAGTCCCAGTTCAAATAATTCGCGGTCTAATATATTAAGCAGCAATGAGGTGAATTCTTATATTCTCGTGATTAACCCTTTGCTACCTAAGGTGGTTAGGTGATTATGCATTGGGGTTTCTGCACAATAAGTGGTATACTTATTTACCGCCTGAAAAATCTGGAATCAGGTCTGTGGTTGCTGCAAATGAACAAAGACTATAACATTGTTATAGGCATGTATGCTGATCCTCTACCCAACAGGAATCTTACCTTTGAACACCTATTTATATAAGTTAAACTTACTGTTTTTATTAACAAGTTTATATTAACTAATTTAATAAATGCAAATTCAGCTAAAATTGAAGATATCCCGTTATTAAAAATACGTTAACATGATCAACAGCGATTTATTCAGCTTTTATGCAGTTTTCTTTAATATGATTTATTCAACATTGATTTTGATTCCACCCACTATATAATAATTATTATGCATGATCTACATCACCAGATACTATCCTCAACTTTTGCCTGCCTGCTATAGTACCTTCTACTTATATTGTAAGCCCCTATACATTACATTTGATATACCAACAACTTACCCGACTGTTTCCTCGTTCGGCTCCTGCACACAATCACGGGGCAGTGTGCATGATGTACAAGGTAGTCGCTAACACTTCCCAAGATGGTCCTGCGTACACGGCCCATGCCCCGTGTGCCAACGCATATCATGGCTGCATTTTCTTCTTCACCAATGCGACAGATCACTTCGCCTGGCTTGCCTGTTGCAGTGCGAAGGACGCCTTTGATCTATGAATAAAGAGAGATAAGGTAAAGAAAGGTGATTATACAATTATCAATATCATCACTTTTGTTAGGGGCCTCTAATGTCTCAAAAGCCGACGCATACCATGGTTGCATGGTTGCGTTCTCCTCTTCCCCAATGCGACAGATCACTTCGCCTGGCTTGCCAGTTGCAGTGCGAAGGACACCCTTGATCTATGGGAAATTATATGGAAAGGTTTGCTATTAAGCGATGAAAAATGTTATTATAAGTTCGATATGAAATATCTATCAATCCGGCAGATCGCTTCGTCTGGCTTGTCCGTTGCAGTGCGGAGAACGACCTTGATCTGTGAATTCGGGGAGACATGGGTAATTGAGAAATGAAATATGATTAAAGTGTGTTATTCGAGTCCCATGCCTCGAGTGCCCACGCAAATCATGGCTGCGTTTTCCTTTTCACCGAAGCGGCAAAAGATTTCGCCTGGTTCACCCGCTGCAGTGCGCATTTATGGTCTATGAGGATGAATAAAATGTGACGAAAATGTAAAGGAATGTCAGAATTGAGCATAATGTACTTCAGTGATGGTGTCCATTTATTTAAGTTTCTTATTTTCATATTTTCGCGAGGTGTACTCGATTCCTCGAAAATACAATCATCCTGAAAATTATAATGAAAATATGTTGGACATATAAAAAAATACTTGTTGCCAATCATTTTCAAATAAAATGCACCTTGCAACCTTATATTGATAGAAAAAATACAATGCAGTAGACCACGGTTAATTTGAACACGGATAATTTGAATTTCGGTATAATTTGAACTGTTTCTCGGGACCGATTTTGTATTTTTCACCATTTTATACCAATTTTATTCGGATAATTTGAAGTTCGGATAATTTGAACTAGATTTTCCGGTCCCGAGCACTTCAAATTATCCGTGGTGCACTGTATATTGAGACAACAAAAACGACTCGATAAGTTATTGATCTTACAGTAATTATTGAAACAGGAGAATATAATTATTAATTATATCAAAGCTTACCGGTACCCACAGACTAATGAATTGGCCGTGTTTCATAAAATGTTGAAACAATGCCAATGTGTCATTACAGGTATTTACTAAAATAAATGTACCCACAGCAAGGAGTTTGAGAATATTAACAGAAAATTATGTTACCAAATGAAAACATTGCAATTTTCATTTTGTGTAAGTATAGAATTTATCAACCTTGCACTATGAAGCATAATTCAACAGCTTATATATTGTAGAATTTATAGAAATATAGTACATTTGTAATTTTATGTACCCTGTAATTGGTTTAACGTTACAACGGCGAACCCCTTTTCTATTTTTTCTAACATTAACAGACAACATCATGCACTATACTCCTTTGCTAAATTTTACTTGAGCACGGCTTTCAGTAAAGGTATATAACATACAATATTTTTCAACACATAGCTAGCTGTCATATCTAATATATAACCTTTTTCTCCTTGAGCACAGCCTTCATCTTCTGCTCCAGCTCCTTAACACGGGCCTCTTCCTCCTTCCACATGGACGCAAGCACGCCGGGCGACATGTGTAGGCTGCCTGTTATTCAATGAAAATATGTGATTTGGTTATTGATATAGCAAACCATTTCTGGGGTCATAATGGTTAGCGCTTAGTTTTCTTTAATAAATAATTATCAATAAGGCCCCAATCGCGGGGATCGTACCTTGTGCTTCTCAAAACTGAGCGAGCACATTGTCCTTATATTAATCATCACCCCATAATTCGTAAGTAACAGTATTATTGTAAATTTGTTGCATATAAATCAAGATAGTTTTATTGTGAAATCCTATTTCGGTAATTTTAATTAACATATATGTAAGATCGAGTTAATATACAAACGCCACATTAACTTACGTGCTTCATTGAGCTTGGGCTCGGGCAACTCAATAACGTGCACGAATACAAGACGGTTGCCAGGACGATGCACCTTCTCCAGGTACCCTGAAATACAAACCAAAACATGCTTCAAAGCTCTTTATAAATCGAAAAGTTGGTTTACCAATGGGCGGGAAACCATTCATCTAGATTTGAAGATTATGTTTGGGGCAAATCCAGTATAAATAAAGAAAACCATTTCAATAGATCAAACTAACGATGGAACCATATTTTTGCATCGGGCGTCCATCATATCTTGCCCCGTAAATGATGACTGTTGGTTGGATAAGCTCTTAGTCGCTTAAATTGAAGGTGCAACACGATTTCCTACGTGATTTAATAGTGAAGGGCATTCGTTTCGTGAATTTACTTGATATTGTTTAAGTGATTGAATTATAACGTTCATTTGGATCGATCACTAATTAAATTCTCCGTGGCAGAGTGGATATAGTGGCTGGATAGTGCATAATAGCACTGATCAGACGACGTGAGTTCGAGCCCAGCTCGGAGAGCACACATGTGGTCGACCCAACCAGTTAAACAAATGGGAACCTGCCTCTAGAGCAGGGAAGGTTAACAGGCTCGCTGTGAGAGAGGAGTGGCGGACCCTCCATGGCATTGCACATGAGTCTGGCCCAAGCGCTAAGGAAAAAGAGATGGGCTCTGCGGCGAGGATCAATGATCCCGTTTCGACTTTAACCTTTTAACTAATTAAATTACTGTGCAAAGGATATCACCTTTCATCCTCATTTCATATCTTTTCAGAATAAGTTAATGCTATGTTAATCAATTGCAAACTACTGAGTTAGTTACCCTGTGTGTAACTGCTTTAAAGTTATGATATATACAAATATGTATTTAACTAAATAAATTTGTTAGTTTTTGTACATTTTATGCTGCGAGTCCTTGTTATTCTGTAGGATGTAACATGTGGTATATTATGGCTATGTAAAGTACACATGATTAAAAATGTTTTTTGAATGTATCGATTATATCGATTCAATCATACGGGTCTCAACCTATCTGAAACAAAAATATTAAACTTAAATAGATAACCTTAACATATAAAGCGACTAGTTTTTTTCTATAAAACTACATATGTAAATAATAATATAATGTTATATTAACCTTCACAACGAAAGCTTTCTTCTATGAACCCGACCTACATAAATTAATGAATATATAATATTTGCATTTAAACAAATATAAACCAGTGTTCTTACTAAATGACTACATGTCATACCCGTGTCCTGTGCTTGTTAGACTAAGGACCTGGTCATAGAGAAAGCTTCACTTTCCTAACAAACCGTTTCTCTCATGTATTTACATGTATGAGGCTACCAGTATCATGGTCAGGCCCTAACTTCTTTGTCCCTATTGTCCATGAATTTTATGACTTTTCCAGACAGTTGAGAAAAACTGCATGCAAGTTAAAATTTGTATTCTTAAAATCGATAAAATATTTCGGGATCGTTTTGAACATGAAGGAGATCGTTTTGAACTTGAAGTTCAATGGTTAAGTTGCACATAAGCTGAAAAGATATGCAAGACAACTTTACATTTTGATCTGATGGGAACATGCTTACAGCTTCAAAGCATTTTATGAAAGCTCTCAGAGAAAAACATGACTTTGAACATGCGTTTTGGGATAATTCACTCAATAACCACTCGAAATAAACCTCATTTTTACATGTTGTATGTAGTAAGTCATCAACCGAAGGAAAAGCATAAACTTGTGGGATATATCTACTCTCTATACGGGTTATTTCTGAATTAGTAGCATTATGTATTTATTCCACGAGATAGAATCGAGAATCCAATTTTCGATTTACTGGGGGCAAAATCTAAATTTCTTTTTGTCACAGAAATTACGTAAATCAATACTTTAACTTGATATTTGGCATCATGGTCGATACATCATTTGTGCAATACTTTATGTTATTTTTATTTCAAAACTATGTGGTTAAATGGTTGAAAATAGCAATGAAAGTTGGTCATTGACCTTTCGATGCAAGAATCTATTATTCGCAGTAACACCCCTTTATACACACATTAAATATAGGACATGTACCATTTAGTTCAAAGTCAAATACAATGATTGTATTCTAGAGTGTGCTATATTGTGAACCTATTATGCCGCCCTATTATGATGGAATTTATTTTCGGTGCCATATAGAATCTATGGCCAAAGGTGTATAGTTTGATACGTTTATATGAAAGAGCAATATTTTTTAGTTTTTCCGTGCTTCTCGATAGTTGTGTTTTCTATTTGGATATAAATCGATTTTATAGTGGCAAAAATAAAAAGAAAAATTCCGAAATATAGAAGGTTGATAGATGATAAGATGTTAAGTGCTATAGCAGGGGTGAACCTTAACTGAAAATGAAGGTCGCGCGCGCCCGACCTTTCAAAAAACGACGGTCGCGCGCCCAAAATGAAGGTCGCGCGGCTTATTTTCAAGATGAAACTAAA
>LQRL01107113.1:1029-18442 GCA_001703475.1 Hydroides elegans | reverse complement strand
ACTGTATGTGTGCGATTCCACACCCGAGTCACGTGGTTTTGGTTTTCGCGGATTCCGTCGCGATGAAGGTAAGAACCTTCCGATCTGAAAAGGATACAGTTACCCATATAGTAAGGGTTATTTGAATTGCACAATGATTTAAATAGTTCATCGGGACCAAACAATATGTGATTAAAATCATCAAAATTGTATATCAAGATGTTAACAATATGAGAGACAGAAAGAGGAAACACGAAATAAGGATATACATACAGACTGACAGAGAACAGGAGGAGATAGGAGCAGAGAATGAAAACACCGACGAGTTAAGGAGTTTTACATGTACATAAGAATTGAACGAGACGTAACTCTGACCTTGCTGAGTATTTCATCGACGCGTTCATGCTTTGCGTGCTGATCGCGCACATGCGCACGTAGGTTAAAGATTTTCACGTAGGATTTGCCGCATAATTCACAAGCCAAGCATTTGTCACCTTTTAAAAAACAAAACATATGGTTGCTTATACATGTGTAAAACTCCTCGTTTTGGTTAAGTTCAATTAAGTTGTGCCTAGTATATAATATGGAAGTAATATTATAATTCATATTGTTTCAAATGTCAATGACGTGTATTTATGTGTATAGATTAGTGATCTATTTTTAGTATTTGAATAAAGGGAAAAAAATTACCCATATTTATTGAATAACATATTTTGGCCAAAATTCTGTTATTTTCCGGTGGTCGAATTTGGCCGAAACTGCCAAAAGGCACATCTACACACCAAAACATTAATTTGAACCTATTCACATGTCTCTACGACCATCCGTTACAAAAATAAAGCCTAGAAAAGCTCATGTTTCGTAAAACCAACGTTTAGGAAGTTTCGGCGATATTCGACCCACTTCCGGTAACCGAATGTGGCAGAAAACTGCAAAAAAAGGCATATCAACATGCCAAGACCTTTCATTTGCGCCCACTCCCACGTCCATATGACCATCCGTTTATACAACCTAGGAAAGCCATTGTTTCGAAAAAAAACCGCTGTTTTAGGAAGTTTCGGCGATATTCGACTAACTTCCGGTAACCGAATGTGGCTGAAACTGTCAAAAGGCCCATCTACACGCCAAGACCTTTTATTTGCGCCCACGTCTATACGACCATACGTTACAAAGAAACAACCTGGAAAAGCTCATGTTTCGAAAAATCGTTGTTTTTCGGCATTCTTGCCAAAATCGACCAATTCAGATGGCAGAATCTGGCCGAAACTGTCAAAAAGCACATCTATATATCAAGACCTTGCATTTGAGCTTATTCCCAGGTCTCTACGACCATCCGTTACATCGATACTGCCTGGAAAAGAATCAATGACGGAAAGACGGCTAAACGGACGGACACCCCAAATCTTTTGGGTTGGGGCTTAATAAGGCTCTTCATATAAATGTTTATACGTACATGTTAAATCGAAAATAGTATCGAACAGTTCTCAATTACCTGGATTAAGAGTTAGTTCTACAGGAAGAGATTGACAAGGACCGGCTTCCACTTTAGCCATTGCACCTTCACTTTGTTCAGCCACATCACCGCTCGAAGCGTCACTAATCGAAACACGACAATCTCTGGCATCTTCAACATGTTTATCTGATTGGATATGTTCAGTATTTACTGAAGTCTCATCACTGGTCTCCTTTGATTTCAAACAAGCGTTTGCCGGTTCGGGAATATGATTAGCAATGCTCCTCGAGGCATGCGACGAAGTGATGGTTGGTGGATGATGACCTGAGATTAACGATCCCGAATAACAGTCGTTGGAATACACCTGTGTATTTCTGTTGTCTGCGAAATATAGAATATAGCACTATTTTATTGTCTTTTATTGGAAGAAAACACATTTCGAATATGTATTGAAGAATTACTCAACTATTTTGTTAAGAGATTTCATGATTAGTTTCATTAAACCAAAGCACAGACATTTACATGGCATATCGATTATAAATCCAACACCGGGTTCACATAAATATGATAACACTGCTTTTCAACGTAAAAACAAGTCCATACACATTTTAATCGCTTGTAAATATACCTGTATGAGCCGTCCCAATATGTTCCCCGTTTTCCAAATTGGACCCACCTACATCCGGTTCATCAAAATCATCGCCACTGAAGTCAAGGTCATTCTCCGGAGCGCAAAGGTCATTGGAATCTGTGTGAAGGTCATTCGAGTCCGTTTTATTCAAACCGAGGCACAGACTCTCCAGATTGAGATCCGGACTCTCATCTGCCAAGGAAACAATTTCCTCGGATCCGATTTGTTCTTCAGGCTGCTTTAAACTTCTTGTTTGGCAATCTAATCTAGGCTTTTTAGCAGGACTAGCTAATGGCGTCGCCTCAATGCTGGTTCCTTCTTTAGTTCGTATAGTGTTGGATTGTTGTCTTTTTTGTTGTCGCGACTTTTGATTGCGACTTGTTTTTGGCTGCTTTTGAGGTACGAGGTTGTTGTGAAGTCTAGGAGAGGGTTCCCTGAGTTTTTCGTTGTTCTTATTGGTGAATGTCATATTAACCGCGGAGGTACAGGATACACGGCAGTGACATTTGACATGAGATTCTGCACCTGATTAAAGACAACCGGAATCGGGGCCTCTTAAACTAAGTTCAATACCATATGCAAAACTAACTAGAAGGTCAGTGACCTTGGATCCCCCGTGAACTTCAACAATTCGTGGATGCAGGATGGTCAGTTTTTACTATAATTAACTTTCGAAATAACGAACTATTTTGCGAATAAACAAGATCATGTGATGAAAGAAAAACAGAGTAACATCTTGCATCATCGCTCACTTCTTTCTGAAGACACCTCTAGGACTGACGAGACCAGTTGGAAAAAAAGAGGCCAGCGAAACAAATATATAATTTAACTTACATTGCAAATATGCTTATAGGGGCACGATTACTTTTGTAAGCCAATTCCAAATGCACCAGGCTCCCCAAATAGGTGTTAACACATCTCTATTAATTTCTTGATTTATATGCTGATACAAGCATGATTGGTTATAAATATGCTTATATAAGCATACTTGCTTATAAAATCACACGGAAATGTTTTTGGAGGGCAGCTGACGAGACAAGTGAAGAAAGAATATAATTTCACTTATCTAAAACATAATATGCTTATATAAGCATGTTAGCAATATATAAGTACATACCACGTACTTAAATGATAATACCTTATATTTTCAGGCACATTTCCTCATCTTTTTGCTACTTTTTAAAGTGCTCCAAAATCGTATATTAAATCGTGTATTAAATTAAAAATCTCTTGCTCAATTCCTTCATACCAAACTCGCGTGCACAAAGTACTTAACATCGGGTGAAAATGTTTAAATCGACAATTTTCAAAGTGTTCCAGAATCGACAATTTTCAACTGATCCAGATAAAACCTTGACGAGGCACGAATTCAAACCTCGGTTTATACGAGAATAAAATTTGAAAGGTCTAGCTTAATTGCTTCATACCAAACTCGCCTGCACGGGTGCTCGGCATCTGAGAATATGTTTTAAATCAACCATTTTTCAACCGATCGAAATAAAACCTTAACGAGGCACGACTTCAGACCTTTGTTTATGCGTGTAGGAAATGTGAAAGCTCTAGCTCAATTGCCTCAAACCAAACTCGCATGCACAAAGTGCTTGGCATCTGAAAAACAGTTTAAAATCGACAACTTTTAAAGTGCTCCAGAATCGACAATTTTCAACCAATCGAGATAAAACATTGACGAGGCACGACTTCAGACCTCGGTTTATACGTGTATAAAATTTGCAAGGTTTAGCTCAATTTCTTCAGACCAGACTCGCCTGCACAAAGTGCTTGGCATCTGAAAAAAAAGTTTAAATTCGACAATTTTTAAAGTGCTCCAGAATCGACAATTTTCAACCGATCGAGATAAAACCTTGACGAGGCACGACTTCAGACCGTGGTTTATACGTGTATAAAATTTGAAAGCTCTAGCTCAACTCCTTCATACCAAACACGCGCGCACAAAGTACCCTATATCAAGCGGGACAGACAGACGGACGGACGGACGGACGGACAGACGGACGGACGGACGGACAGACAGACGGACAAGCCCAACCCTATATCCCCTCGTTTTCACGGGGGATAATAAATTCTTCTACAAAACAATAGCTAACTTATCTCTTGTTCCATGGTAGCCGTATAAAAACACCATATAAAAACGTACATAAATAGTGACGTTATTGAATCGACAGAAAATGTCTAACCTGTTGTATGTAGGTGTATAGAAACACCATCTTTGTTGGACGACAGAAGCAATTTATTTTGATACCCTAAAAGCAAAAGAAGTAGGTATATATTAAGTTGTTGTATGATCAATAATTATACTTAATAAATTCGCAAGTTCTATGTATCCTCAGCTAATGAGTCACTGTGAAAGGTAATTATTTAACGAGAAAGTGTTAAAATAAATCATAAGCAACAACAAAAAACATAATCATTAGAACTGAATCATTATCATTACATCACATTTCACAACATACCTGAATCCGTAGTTAAACATATATCTGTACATGAACTACAGTGTATATCAAAATGACACACAGGTGTATGGGAGATGTCCACTATAGTTAATTAAAGCCAATACATACCCTGCGTATACATTTGAATCGAGATTCCATTATCATCGCATATCAACTGTGGTTGGTTTCCCGAACCTGAAAGTTAACAACAAACATATCTATGTCGTCATGTATAATCAAAGCATTGCACTTTGCAAAATGTTAAGGCAGTGTCTACCATATCAATATGAATGGTTTATCGAATTTAAATCAGCTAACAGCCTTACGTTTACCTTGTTCAAGTAAGCCCTGGATATTGCCGGAACGAAGTGCTACGAGTGTGTCAGCTATAGCACTATCTAATAGCAAAGTTAGGTCTCCAATAGACACTGCATCCTTTAATTGAAAAAAAAAAATTAATTGGCACGTGTAGATACATGCCTAGAGAAAACTAACACATTAAAATGTTAAAGGGTGCCGTTAAGTTTTGAAAAATGAACATTTATCTCATTCATAGAGGCTATATTGTACAACAGGTATGCACATAAGCCTTCGCATTTCGCCAATGGCGAAGGTGAAATCCATTTGGCGAAGGTGAACCGAAACACCTTCGCCAAATTGGCGAAGGTAAAGTTTTGGTCGAATTCTTATTCATAATCTTGTCGAACAAATATTTTCTTATAAAATTTTCAAAGCGTAGATTTTTGCTCGCGCCTCCGGCGCCCGATTTACTGACAACAATAAGAATTTGATATCGAAATAAATATTTTGAATAGGGATCATCATGCATTGAATGCAAGTACCAGTCGCATGTATCATTCGCTATTGCCAATATTATTAAATCAGGGTGACCAGCCTATGGGAAATTCGGGAAAAACATGGAATTTCAAAATCCTGTTTTCAAATCAGGAGAAGTCAACATTTTTGAGAAATTCAGAGAATTTCATGATAAGTTTTGGAAAATAATCAGGGAATTTCGTTATGGATTTTTTTGTTTGTTATTTTTATGATTTTTCTTTAAAAAATCGCTCGCGCCTTCGTCGCTCGCATACACTTATGATTTGTTTTAAACGTTAGCTGGCGACGTCGGTTCCTGGATATTAACTAAATATAGCTATGGCGTGTTATAAAGTACCAGTTTAAATTGGGCCAGTACTAATCTTGCATCGGGAAAAATCAAGGAATTCGAAACTGACTGGAGACTGTTCACCCTATAAAATTTATAGTTGTCTGCTTCTGATGTTTAATTCCATGGTTCTGCAAATGATTTGTGTATTCTTCGTTCACCAAAGTCCTATTAGCAAACCCTTTACACTCTAGTAACGTATTTGGTATTAAATTTCCTTAAGAAAGTTTGGTGGCGCCTTAGGATGTAAACATGTAATGCTTTAGCACAAGTAAACCAATGATATCTGGTATGCACATAACATAGTTGGGCGACTAATTTGTAAAAGTAAGTCGCCCGATCGCGACCATCAACAATCGGCTGCGGTCAAGCCCTGAGATAGATATTGGTCAGGTTTAGTAGAAAAGTCAAAATCTAAAAAGGGAAAAACGCGAAGGTGATGTTGTGACCTTTACACATTTGGCGAAGGTAAACAGAGTTTGGCGAAGGTGAATCAAAAGTCCTTCGCCAAATTGGCGAAGGTAAAAAAATCCTTATGTGCAACCCTGTACAACTTCAATTACTTCAATGTTAAATATATATATTGAGAGTAATTTATTATATATACTTTTTCGATCAGTTATCACATCAATTTGACACATAATAATTTCTGTCTTTATAAGCATCGTTGGAAAATTCCCAATTTGTCAACAACTAAAATAACATAGATACAACTTAACATATACATGTACCTGAAAATACAGTGAATTGGAAGACAAACCCCTTTTGTCTTTTGACAGACCATCTTTTTCCACATCAATTATTGACCTGTGCTTCGTTATCCTGAAAAAAGTTATGGTCAATATTTCAATCGAATGAACAAATCAGTAAATTATCAGAATAACGGATTATAATTCCGAAAAAAATATCGTTATAAAGCAACACATATATTTGTAAGCTGGAAAAAAATTGCCATAAACGAAACACACCCGTGCAATAGGCTCTCCTCTTTTACAGCTTCAAAGACGTGTTGACGTGATTTCTTATCTTCATTGTTTGCTGATGACCACTTCCAAATAAGAGATGCGCATGCCCCACATGCCTGCTTATCGCCGGTGAAAAGGGTATTTCCTTGTTCTCCAAACAACGCCTTAAACAGGAAAAGAAAAAAATTTGAGAATACAAAGGCCGACCTGAGACAGCATCACAATTTGACAGAAAATTTTAACCATAAGAGAACTTTATCAATTTAAGGGTACCAACATTTTTTCAAGCAAAATGCAGAATTCAATATACTTAAATGATCGGTTAATTCAAGATAATTTTATAACAACTACTTTACTTTACATGAGTGCTCAGCCGATCTTCACATTTTAATCATACAACCAAAATAACATTTCTAAAAACATCATGTATACTTTTGGTAATACATAACCGGTTAGCCACAAGACAAACCAAAAAACAAAATTACATAGTTTTAATAGGTCGGAGCATTTTAAAAATTACAATTTGGTAACTAGTTATTTTTATCTTTACCATACAATCAATATTGACATGGTACAATCTACCGAAAATTGATAGTATTTTGACGTACCTATTTCGGTATCTAAATATTTGTTTTTCGTTCAAATACTAATTTATTTGAAATAACAGTTCAAATACGACATACTGCAAAATACGAATCCTATTGATATCCTTATTCTTTTAAAAACATTTTATAATACAAATATGTGTATTCAATTAAGATTCGCTTACCTGAAGGCACTCAAGCAGAGAGGAATCCTGATGTGTGCTTTCGACGCTTTTCAGCGAGAACCCCTTTGCTCTCTTACTTCTTTTCAACAATCGTCGGTTGCATATCACACACCTCTCTGCTACAGCCATGCCAACAGTTTTCCAATCATCATGCGGTTTGCCTAAGTGTATTGAAATGTGGAAATAACAACAAATCAAATGAATATCATCTTTGCAAAATATAAATCATTTGTCACACCACGAAATTTATCTATGTAGTGTTTTGCCATGGATTTGGACGCATGTCCTCTTAAATCTATGGATCTAACATAAACAATTGTCTGATTTTCAGGGTATTGTCTACTTAGGTTTTTTTAAAGAGTGAATAGTTTCGATAAATAAACATAAGGTGTCCCACATGTGAAATATACTCGTATTTCCATGCAAACTGAGTGTGAAAATTCTCGTATAAGCAGTCGTACAATCCGTAGTCACTTTCACTTCATACACGGGCGGACATTATATGAACTGGACAACATATGAGCGCTGCTTTTTAGATGGTCAAATTTCCTTCGTGATTCAAATCTTTTAATGGCTTAAACAGTATCAAACTATACATAAGGTAAGTGTTTATAAATGTATTGACTTAAAACTACAAAAATACCTTTGTTTGCACATTACGAAAGAAATTTGATACCTTAAAAACGTGTGCTCATATCATGTCCAGTTAATATGTCTACCCCTGTAAAAGCCATATGAGCTTTATTTATTAAACCTTTACGGGTTTGGTGAATAAGACGAGGAATTTAATAGTTTTCCTGCATCCGTTTGTCTGCCCCAACTCAGCTGGTAACTGTAGAGCAACCTTCTGTATGTTTAAGTGCATCCCTCATATTTGAGTATTATCGCACTTGACCGAAGAAGATCCAGAGTCTTCTACTGTCCGGGTTTCCCCTACTCTTTTTGACAAGACAGTGAAGGATCTTTAACGTGCCAGGGTCAGGACCCGTACACGGCACCTCCAGCTTTACGTCCCGTGCGAAGGACATTATACCCCTAGGCGAGGAGTCCGTTATGACTCAACCAGTCAATCAATAGTGCCTCCAGCGGGGCTTTTACCAGGGACCTCCTAATTACTGGCCGGGCGCCTTAACCAGTTACGCCACAAACTCGCCCAATCTTCAATGTTTTATGTCCGAAAAGGCTTAATAGCCGAACTGGATTGTATTCATATACGCTTTTGTTTCGACAGTTACCCTATAAAAATATACTATGATAAACGACTCTAAAAGACTATAATAAATATATAACTCCAGAACTTAGTTAAGACTAGCCAAGGGCCCACGTCAGGCGCGGATTTAAAGGGGGCGCACCCGGCGCAGCCCTCCTGTTCGTCCTTCGTAAGACAACAAAATAAATTTTCGACCCCCCCCCGGTTCAGCCTGATAATTTATACTGTTGCGCCCCCAGGTTCAATATTTTCTGGATCCGCGCCTGCACGTCTCATTTGGTTTGGACCATTGGAGAGGGGTCATCCATTTGTTAGCTCTAAATAGCCCTTTACGTTTGTGTGCGACCGACAGTCCGAACGTTGAAATTCCCATAAGGGTCAACTTTTGCCACTCGTACAAGATGTGGTGTTTAAAGTGTATAGGAGCAAAACTAGGTGGAGTATAACCCACAGGGCTGTTTAGAGATATCCATTTGTCAATCTGGGACTTGAGTACGATGGAGTAAATTTGATCAACACTGAGCATGAAAAAAATAAATGTAATCTATCTAGACATTTCAAAGGGACATGGCTGCTCATATGTAAATGCAAAACGTTATGAGTTTTGAATAAGCGAGGAAAACGACTTTTTAAAACACCAAAAAATTTTGTTTACTTTTTCTACTTTTCACTTCCGCATAAGAAATGGATATCCACACAAAAACAAAACACGTATATCGATTGAAAATCTATATTGTAGGAGGAAAGTCATAAGACGAACAAACCTCTTCTGCTGCTGCTGCATATTTTTGGAAGCACTCTATACCCGAGACGGATACTGTTGCAAAAATCATATAAATGAACAGTGTCCTCGAAAAAAATACACGTTACCATGTTCGGGGACACTATTTTTGAAAATACGACAAGTCGTTGGACAATCGTTCACCACGCATTCGCCAAGTTGATATTTCGTTCAAGTTTTTTATTCACTTGAGCTGCGCTGATGCAATTATAAGGTCACTATATGCATTACTTGACTTACTTGACTTATGGGCGTATCTCCGTGACTTCTCTGTGCCAGTCCAGCCTTTCGGACGCTCTGCGTTCTGCCGTCCCCGGGGATAGGAATGTGTCTTCTCAGATTTGGGTGCACCATTTCTTTGGCGGACGGCCTCGTGGTCTTGGGTTTGATAATGTCGAGGTGGTACGCACGGGCCACGTAGCTGTCTCGGGTTTTCGGGCCACATATCCAAACCTTTTGAGTCTTTTGGTTTTGATAGTTTCTGTTATCGTTGTGTTCATTCGCAAGTCCGTTCTCACTGCTTTGTTTCTGACTCGGTCGCGCAGCTTCACACCGGAGATGGCTCGCAGAAATCGCATTTCAAATGCCTCTAATTTTCTGCTATCTTCGGACTTAATGGTCCATGTCTCGGCGGCGTACGTTGCAATCGGAAGGATGAGCGCTTTATATAGTCTCACTTTCAGGGGCTTGCTTATTTCACGCTTTTGCCGGATCTTCAGTCTACCGAATGCAGCTGAGGCTAGCGATATCCGTCTTCTCACATCGTCGGAGGCATTCTAGACTACACTTCCGAGGAACACAAACTCTTTGACATGCTTGACAGCTTTTATAAAAGGCAGTCAGTAGGGTGGTATCGTCTGCGTACCTTATATCGGTAGAAAAGGTGTTTGTTCGGGCTAGTTTTTGATCTAGTTCTCTCAGTTCTTTCATAACGAATTATAGGAAAACGTTGAACAGTGTTGGGGATATGAGACAGACTTGTCTGAGATCCACGTGAACTTCAAACCACTAAGATAGCTGGCCATCCATCACAACTGCGCATTCCGTATTGTTATATAGTTCTTCTACTATTCAGACTATCTTGGGGTCTACGCCGATGGCTAGGAGCATTGTCCAAAGTGCTTTCCTCCATATGGTGACGGCTTTGAAATCTATAAAGTTGAAATGAAGTGGCACTTGGTGTTCTTTTGCCTTTTCGATTATTTGTTAAACGATAAAGATGGCATCGACCGTTCCTCGGCCTGGTCTGAAGCCGACCTGACTTTCTCAGGTAGCCTCTTCTGTTTTTTCTGCATTCTGCTGAGGAGAACTCTACTAAAAACTTTGCCAGGGATGGAGAATTATGAAATTGCGTGATAGTTCGCGGGCGTTTCGGGGTTACCATCATCAAAGTCCCTATTCATAGGGATAATTTTCGAGAATAACTCTTTTACGGCACTAAAGAGCGTTTTACACTACTATAACATTTTAGTTTGGGAATGTCCCAGGTAGCATTGTTGTATTTCATTTTTGAACCGAGAACCTTTGTATGCAAGTAGTTTGCCTCTTTAGGACATATTTTTAGATACTGTTTTTTTGAAGACCAATGATAGTTTTAGTTTCAGAAGCTAGTGATATTGACGTCTAGATACTTATGGTAACCAGCTTTTCATGTACAAAAGATTTGCTAAAGTTTAATTGAAAATGCTACAATTATAAGAATGTGCCTCATAAACTAAATTTATTTAAAGTAGTAAAAACATTACATATGGAAACGGTTTGATGAATACTATGAAATTTCATAAAAACATCATCAAAATATATATCTGTATTGTAACTTCAGCATTGTTTCATTCATATCATTAATTAAATATTATCTTTAATTCTATATAGCAATGAAAACATATTTGACATATTTTGACTATATAACTATTCAAAATTGATGAATGGTAATCAATAAAATAAAACTATAGATGTTATTTGTGATATTTCCTTAACATTTAATTAAATCATATAGTTTGGGCTAAATTTTGAAATGCCCTTTACATTTTAGTGTTTTGAAACTTAATTGTTGTATAACTTGGAGCAAATGCAGATTAACACATGCGTCACGTATACTATCGCCTCGTTAGCATCTTAGACCTTAATTTAACTTTGCATGTTTTAGGTAGATTAACCTTGTTATTCTAAATTACATTTAAATTGATGCTGAATTCAGTTTTCTTATCTTTTCCTTGATTATTTCAAACTACAAGTGGGTTAAGTATGATCCTTAGTCTCGCTGCAGTGGCAGAAGGATGATTTTATTTATCTCATTTCAAGTGTGAATTCGATGAATTTTGAGCTGTACGCGATTTGTCGATCAAGTAAAGCGTTCATTACGTTTCTGTTTAACATTCTTCTAATATTCATAGTATAAGCATAGATAAGAACACGATAGCGTTCGAATATCTTAACGACGTTTAATGCATTGGCCAAGCTATTTATATGAATCTTAGATGACATACTATTTTTTTTCGTTTCGTTATCTGCGCTACTCCAATGTTTGAGTTACAGCAACAAGGTGAATTGACCAAAGTACATATATTATGTTAGGATATACAAACAAGTGAAATAACGTGGAGGGCACATCCATGTGCAATTTCAATCAATTTTCTTATGATCCCCTTTTCTAATAACGGAAAAATAATTAATTATGGAAAGTATGTTCCTCTAATCTCCAGGCTAGAAGGTTTTTTGTCAGCATTTTCAAGCCAGCCCGGATTTGCTTGTGAACAGGTTTTGTGGTAAACAGCTCGTGAAGTGCATTTCATAAAGAGCTTTAGAATTTTCAAACAAAAATAGATTGCATTATTTATTGCTTCATACTTTGATTTTCAATATCTTGGCTAAAAATTTATAGATTCTGTTACAATGGAATACCGTTATATAAATTGATCTACATAGTAGAAAGTAATAAAATAATATACTTTTTTTAGTAGTCTCAACGATAACATGTGACCTAGTTTGCTAATTTTATTTCGGCTCAGTTAAATGATGTCAATTTAAGAATAATGGTGCATATAAAATATACATAGCAAAATGATAATATCCGAAAAGTATCTTACCATCAGTTTTTCGCATCATGAACAAGGATAACAAAAGCTTAGCGTTTCAAATAGCTTTACGCGTTCAGTCATGATTTAAGGATTCTATAATTTAAAATCAATATACATATAATATAATATAAACGTGCTGATTAAATGATATTTTCGTGATTAGCTGTATTCTATGCAATATTGAAGAGCACCTCACGAGCTGTTCCCCAAAAAAGATGTTCCCACCAAATTCCAACTGGCTTGGAAATTTTGAGGAATTTCATTTTAGCTTGGAGATTTAAGCAGATTGAGGAACACTTAAAAAATAATTTCCTCAATTTTGTAAAAGATATTTAGAATATTTATTTCAAAATTGATTAAACCTGCTTGAAATTGTATAATAAACTGTTATTTTCAATATATGACAGGTAATTTAGTTATATTCAACATTTTAATTTCGCAAAAGCTGTACCTTTTGTTGTTCCAAACTGGCTAGGAAAGAAGAAACAGCCCAACTGGCTTGGAATAAATGAAAACCTTTTTTGCAAAATGTTTTTGCTCAAAAACTTTTTGTTGCTGTATGTAACTGTCATGTTGTTTTAAGATGATTTAACACCTTTATGAAAAATGTGTCGTGGGGTGCCCTTCAATATTGCTAAGATACTGGTATATTTAGTCCGTTCATATGACGTTTCATTGTGCAAAACTCGTGTTCGATTGCACTATTTATCAATATACCTTTCTCTGACACCTTTATTGTTAGCGGTATCAATTATTTACACAATGAGTTTGCATCTCTTTGTCTCTTTTTGTTTGAGGACAAGCGAGGAAGGCAAAAATAGATCCAGTTGCTACTGTTCCGGAACAGCTTGTTTTATCATTATTATATTGCTGCCCAAATAGATCAATGGAAATGTCAATATTAACCGTTGTGAGAGCTTACATGTGAAGCGATGAGTGAAGAGGACTTCACGAGTTTTAGCTTGTAAAGATATTTATATGTAATATTTTCTAGCTTGCAGAAAAGAGGAACACCTTATTTGGTCGTGCAGTCCCCTTCATGAGTGGTTTCATGATCAATTTTGATTGGTTTATAAGTTAAATAAACATATTTTAACCATAGATGCTATGTGACCGAACGTTATCACACTGACTTTTTATCAAATCATTATCGAACCACTTTTGAATGGTATAATCCAATAAAACAACAAGTTTACATACCAAATTTATGAAAATGAACGTCATGTATTTACAAAATGTCCTAAGCGTTTGCTTGTTTTAAAATAAATGATCAAAATAAGCTTTATCTTCCGCATGAAATTTTTCTAGAAATGATAATATAAAAATATGACTATGAAACTGATGAAAAAGGAATCAAATTTTCGCATTTTAAACTTTAGTCCAGGGTTTTCACTGTCTCATTTTAAATCAAACAATCAAAGAGTTTATTCAAAACCTAATGCAAAAAAAAAAAATAAACAAAAAAAGTATCAATATAATTATTGAACAAACATGTTTTCATATTCTTACATAAACACGATTGCGCATATATTGGCAAACACCATTAACACACTTTGATTTTCTCATTGTATCTCAGCACTGGTATGTGACACACCTTTATCCAAGCAGTCTTTGCCTGGAGCTGTTTCTCCCGTGTGTATGGATTATGCACAAGAACGAATCTGAAATATTCCAATTCCCAGTCTCCAAGAACGTGATTCTCTCGTGAATTGCAATCTATAGTCCCATTCTCGTTTCCCGTCGCGTGAATCGTGGCAAAGTTAAATTGTATTTCGCCGATCGGTTGCACATGGAGTTTGTTTTTATCAACCACGTGTTCAAAGCGGAAACGGATATGTGTCACATCTCGTTCATCACATGGTTCCGGTTCGAAGAAAAAACTGCTTTTGCGACATTTATAATCGGCGATTAGAGATTTGTTTTTATTCTTCGCAATGTCGGCGATGTTTTCAACCAACCATGGCTTTTCGGTGCCTAGTTCCTCTCGTAATTTCTCATAGTGGTAGGAAATACTCCCGCTTATATTGACTGGAAGTTCTGTATGTGTTGCCGTGCGAACCAATGTAATAGAAACGCCTTCGATCTGGTTGATTGCGTCCGACTGCTGATGAAATTGTTCGTGGCCCAATCTAGCATGATGCCATAGAAACCCGTTGTCAAACAGCAGGAATAACCATAGAAACGTCGACGTTATATATATCGCGATTTTCGTTGTTTTCACGACACCACTTCGTTCGGTCTTGTATAGTTTCTCTTTCAAATATCCATAGGCGTATAAACGCAATGCCGTATTAACCACGCCCCAAAAGCAAGCCCATGCTTGATGTGGCGTCACGATATTATTACGGCATATGGTGATCGCTAGATTGATAATCGCTTGTGGAATCTGCTCAACCAATAGAATCACGCCCTGTTCCAACTCTACTGGGATAACCACATGACCCACACAACACATCAACGTCAGTGTGTTGACGATTTCAAACACGCAAAACACGGTTCCAAATAAGGCGAAAACGAACAGTCCGTCGTGAGCGGCTTTATCGATCGCTCCGGCTGCGAGTCCATAGTTATAATCGGGATCCGAGACGTCCGAATAGTTCTTCCAATCCAGGGCCCGATCCAAGATGGCGGAAAAGCAGAGAATGAAGACAATGATGTAAGCGATGAGTCGGTCGTTTTTGCTCTGGAACGAGGAGCCCCAGTTCTTGTTCATAGAACGCAACGTTGTCCATATGCAATCCATGGTTTATGAGATAGCTGGAATGAAAGTTCATATTTTTTTTTTCAAAATACAATTTTCAGATTCAAATAAAACGTTTTATTATATTGCAATTATTTTTATAATTTATTTCATGAGCTCTGTGTTTATCATTTAAAAATGGTTGGACCCTAATTTCAATTGGATGATATCATATAGAATCAAATAGTACCTCCCAACCAAACCAAAATAAAAATTACATTAAAACCATACCTGGATGTATCCTTTTTGTTATTATCCTGAATGACTAAATCGTTTCAAAGTCCTTTTATTTGAAAGAAAAAGATAAACCACTACATTCATCCTCTAGTAAGCAAAATCATTGTTATACAATTATACAAATATGTTTTTATATCTATATTTTAAACACTTCAAAAATAAATATCCTGATTTTTAAAACGTGTTCTCGTGATTCTGCAAATTCCAACGCCCTCTAGGGTCGTCGCTTTAACGCTAATCATGTTCCATCATGTGCTGGGGGAATAATCCCATTATTGCTCTGATAGGCATGTTAATTGAGTCATAAAAACTGTTTGTCTTCTCTTGTTACAGGCGACTCAGTCTTGTTTGTTTCTCTCACAGTTGCAGCCAGGATCTATTGTGTCCCCGTTTTCCCAGGTTGGATGTGGCGGATTCCGTGCAAAAAGGTGTTTAATTGATGGTTAACACTGTGTAGAGTGAACTGCTTATAACGACACATAGCTTTTAGTTTTATTCATGTTGGTTATCGCATATTTGCTTAAATATTTTTTTTTGTGACAAATATAAGTTGTCAATGAAATTAATTAATTCAATTTTGATGATGGACCACATGCAAATATGGATCTATAGCAATGACAACATTTGAATATTGAATTGACACATTTGACAGTAGTTTTCATTTGCTATTGGATTATGCCGACATGTCGTGAGGAAAGGTTTTAAGAGCATGGTTCCACGGCGAAAAAGCCAGTGTTTTTTTTTTACTGTTTTCTTGTGAGGGCTTTAAAAGATGTTCAAATTCCTGGTGGAATGATGGACGCGCTATCAAAAATATATATTCTAGACAAATTCATTGATTTAGTATCGTAAACCCTTAACAAATCTAATGTTCATGTATTTGTCATAATGATAAGCTATTGCTAGAATGAAAAGTTCGACACAAACAGCATCGGTCTCGGATACTGGTTAACAATAAACCATATTGGTGCCACTTGAGCAATCTCAACTAGTTTATTTAACAGTAACAGTAGACATCTATGGATGCAAGTAAACGGTGTCACCTGGCATTGGACAGTGGTATCTCGTTAACTCATTATTAATTGATACATAAGAGAAATGGTAGGACGCCTATTGATCGCAACATGAGAGAGGGTCTTCTAATTCGTTTATGATGATCTATTGTTTGCGTTATTGTTCGAGCAATTTGTGATTGAGAACTCTACAACGCATAGGAAATCACGATTTCGAATAGGAAATATTTTCCTTAAATATATTTAGCTTCTTTTTACGAGACGATCATTCAGTGATTGATATTTTTCTTAGCATTATTCCATAAAAGTGAAAATTAAATATAATATACTTTATATTGTGTGATAAACCAGTGCTACAAATGTAAAGAACGCCCCAATAACATATATACTAATTCTGTTATTTACGAATAAAACGTATGAGTAAATTTTGTGTGTTTATGTGCAGATAAATGATTGAAATGGTTTGCCTTGTAAACACTTTCATAAATGAATTGCAAATTAGATAATCAATAAATATGAACATTACGGTCCTCGATCGCGTTGTGTGAATATGGTAGTTTCGACATGTAAATTGACGCTGTTGTGTTGTACTATATGAACTCAACAGCATTCCTAATCGGCTTTGAATAATTAAAAAATATGATTATCCATTATTCCTGAGCACCTTTGTTTGCACTGTGAGCTGAAAGGAAATCATTATGGGACATCGTTACTCTAATAATTGCTAGGAAACAAGGTGAACATTCGTGTTTCATGACTATTTATAATGAGACTGTAATTATCAGGCACCCATAAAGAGTTCCCTTTCTGTTCAGGTACCTCAACATAGCAGTGAAAACCAAGAACCCTAGACATCTGTACGGTCCCTTAAATAAGATAAGATGTTATCTACGGTAGTATTGAGATCTTAGCGCACAGGAAACCGGTTATATCTTTTAACTTTTTT
>LQRL01107108.1:16988-27659 GCA_001703475.1 Hydroides elegans | reverse complement strand
AACACATCATTAATCATCAAAATAAAGTCTTAGGTGGATAGATGTTAATGTAATTATAAAATAATATCTCAGTTTTATCATAAAAGCTCTATAAGGACACGAATATTTTAATTGTATCGCCTTTACTGAGGCTCGAACCGGGGACCCCTTGCATCTCTTAATTTGTAAGCAAATCCGCGTTTTAAATCGAGGTGAATTAGCATTTTTCTAGTGATTATCAATAAAATATGAATATATTATACAAAATATTAAATAATCTTGTCATGGTTCAAATTCTAGGCCTGTTCGTCAATAAATGAATGAGATATGATTGATAAAAAAATGTAAACAAACGTTGTTAAGTGCGGATGACGCAAAAACTCATGATTGACCAACGCTCTAACCGACTGAGCTAACGAGGCTGGCTGCATTTATGAAGCAAAATACATGTATTTAAATCGATTATTCTTCCAAAAAAGGTATGTAATAAAACAAACACACCACTCGATTGAACATTGAAGGAAAATATCACACTTTGCCAGTCCAATCTGAACTCACCCTTCGGGTTCGTCCAGATTTGACTGGCAGCGTGTGATATTTCCCTTCAATATTCAATCTCGTGGTGTATTCGCATTATAGGCCTTATAATAGAGAGCTCTCATACTCGGCAAGACGTCCACGGACGTTGAGCGGACGCCCTACTTTTGACCCGTATGAAAGTTTTCCGGACATCCTTTTTCGTCGCGGACGTACAAAAGACTTTGCATCGACGTCGCGTCCGAAGCGGACGTATGAATAACGTTCTACGTTAAAAGGACGTCCATATTGGCATCCTTCACATAACATATTGGGCTAAAGTTAAAGACACATTAAATACATTTTATTTGACCACATATTTTTATTAGAACTTGAACTTATTTTTTTAATGATAGAAAATCGCTCGATTGATTAAAAACGTCATGATATTTTGGCACCTTAAAGTAAATGACATTGTATCAAAACTGAACTTATTTTATTTATGATATAGAATTCCTCTAGATATTTTGGCACCTACAAATAATAATATAGCAAAATGATCGGCCACAATTTGGCGATTGCATGACACATGAGTAATCCAACAAAGCTTGAGCCAAATCCAAATAGCACTCTCCAACGTATATCCTTGATATAATTCACTGCTGTATAGCTTATTATAGCACCTGAAAATAAAGATGAATACATTGATTAGCAGGATATACTGATACAACTGTTATACAATTATTTAAGCCTTTGCAAAATATTAGCTTTTAAAACAAATAAGACCATTATATAATAATATATAAAACCAACTAAACAATATTAA
Organism: Hydroides elegans; assembly: GCA_001703475.1. NCBI lineage: Eukaryota > Metazoa > Annelida > Polychaeta > Sabellida > Serpulidae > Hydroides > Hydroides elegans. The sequence continues at coordinate 26,338 of LQRL01107108.1, read as the reverse complement.
ATGTATGTTCAGTGTACCAAATTATCAATTAAATAAATATATTTTTAACATCAGCATTTAAACAAACAACATTTTAAACACATAAACATACTCGAGAAACATAAATATCTTATATGCAGGGCACCATCCCAAGGAAGCCGGATCTGTTCATTATGTTTATCGATTCGTCCGAGAAATAATTCTTTGAGCACGATGTTGGTTAAAACTATTGTATAAACAGAAATGCAAAATATATATCCGTATTGTTTAAATATGATTTTCCCAATAGGGTTCATTTTATATTTTACTCCACAGCGGATGCGTCAAACCAGGGGCTCTTTTTCTTGGAAATCTATATTTTAAGCAATTCTATTTGTATTTATTTATGAATTCATTTGTTTCTTTTTTATATATCCGAAATGCTCTTTAACTTAACTAAGAGCTATCTGCCAGTTGTTTGAAACATCAAGAAAATAGTTGGAACGGGGTTTTAGAGAAGTTAAATGACGTTTTTATGATAGCTTTGCTTAAGCCTGAGTTACTATATACTAACCTTGATACCGATTTTAATAAATTGATTCGAAATACGAAAACGTGTAAAATTACATTGCCAAAAGGTATTATATTGTGCGCTATTCTCTTAACCAAATAGTCCATGTAATATTTATAATAACATGCACCATATGATATTGTATATTGACCCATGTGTAAGGGGTTTCCTTTATGAGCTTTTGTAGCTGAATATAATGCAAATGCCGCTGACCGTTCACTGACCAAAATCGTACATATTTTATATGATTATATGAAAAGAATATCTTGAATATGCTATCTTTTCATAATGATTTATGTCTTTTTAAGCAAAACCGTCATGTATATCTACGTAATTAATAAATTCATAATAGAAATATTAAAATACTCAACTTTATAAATGTCTTTGATTGTTTTGATAATATCATACTTAGATAATTGTTTTAAATGTGTTAACACTTAATAATCTGACACGAAATACTTTTTTTTTTTTACATTTTAGCAATTAATCGATAATTTAACACTCTTAATTATTATTAATTTGTATCATATTCGGGTAATTTAAGATAAGGGAATCAAATTATTTTGCAATCAAATACATGTAGAGTTCTAGTACCAAACTTAAGCAATAATCCAGATAAACGGATACTACTTATCAACGCACATACATATAGAAGAAGCGCTATATCAACATACATGTGCATTATGATTGTGATTAATTTATTAACAGGCGCGGATTTACCATATAAATAACCTGGTGTCGCGGTGGTTTAGTTGTCGCCGGTGAAATAGTTGTCGACAACTATTTCGATGAGAACGGTGCATCGAAAAAGTTGGTGCGCGGACAGAATCCCCGGCGGACAAAATCCCTCGCGGACAAAATCCCCGCGATTTGGTCAGCTAGGACAAAATCCCCGCGATTTTTATGAACAAGTGGACAAAATCCCCGCAATCTTGATATATTCAAATATTAATGTTTTTGACAGATAATTTAAAAAATTAGATAAGCAAAGCTAATATACTTAACAACGCTCTGTTCATGGCATAACAGATCATGTTTGTTGCCCGTGATCGGATTAGGTAGATGCATTTCTAATGTGCTATTGAGTGATATTTCGTGACTTCAAATACAAAGCGCCTCACATAGACACACATTGATCCTTAATCCGATCGCAGCAAATCGAGTGATATGCTACACATGATAGAACTTATAGCTGAGTGTTATTACTATAACTTAATATTTGTTATATATCCGAAGCGATAAAAAGTATTAATTGTTGAAAATTAAAGAATATCAAATGCGGGGATTTTGTCCACCCCGTCAAAAATATCGCGGGGATTCTGTCCTAGCTGACCAAATCGCGGGGATTTTGTCCGCGAGGGATTCTGTCCGCCGGGGATTCTGTCCTAGAACCGAAAAAGTTATCGCGGTGAAAAAGTTGTCGTTTCTTATCCAACCCCTTCAGCTATGTAAACAAAACCCCTCTTACTATGAGTTGATCCTTATTCCCCCTGAGTTTCATGGCATTTACCATGTTTATGAATTGAATGAAGGTTTATGAAAAAAGACAATGTCAAATTCGTCATTTATTAAAACAATAAATATGCAATCGATATTTCATACAATTTGATATATAAATTGAAAAAAAAACCTCATAAATCACACTACACGCCTTCTGAATATTGCTTAGAAAAACGATCGAATGGGTGTATGAGGCCAAGGTTTATCGGTTTTCATTAGTTCAATTATTTAAAGTTTATATTCATATCACGGGGAAATAAATTTATTTGATGAATCAGCATCATTAGCAGAAGGCATAAGCATTATGCTTATCATGCCTTATTTATGAGCACTAGATAGTTAGCTGATAATCTATTAATACAAAATGTAAACAAAACCCCGAAAAAATCTCGCAAAATAATGAATTTGTTCCAGGTGAAAAAGTTGTTGCTCACAGCTCAACGCCTTAGCACCCGTTATAAAGAGAATATAGAGAAACGACAACTATTTCACCGCGACAACTAAACCACCGCGACACCGGCGCACGCCCCCCTGTTCGCCCTTATATGCAAGACAAAAAAATTAATTTGCGCCCCCCGGTTCAGCCTGATAATTTATACAGTTGCGCCCCCAGGTTCAATATTTTCTGGATCCGCGCCTGATTAAATATGTGTTACTAAATTAACACAAAGATCATAGTTTTGACCAAATATTGCGATATTCATACAATCACAGCCCCCGGAAACTCCCTAAATTGGGTTGGTCTCACCTGCAAAATATTGATTTGTCAATTACCTGTATTATGTGTGACATGCTCCCCTTTGCTTTTTGTTCCCGATCGCTTATTCAATTAAGCCAGCAGGCATCTTACTGGGCTCCTGATTTGTGTTATGATGAGAAACAAATGTTTAAAAAAAAAAGTATTTTAATGCTAGATATGCATTTCACATGTCGTATTCTAAATTCATGCTCGACAAAAAATAATCTTCGCCTATTGATGAGAATAATAATGTAAACATAATGTAATAATTGATTTTCTGGAAAGAAATATATCAAACAGGAATTAATAGAATTTGAAACGATGTTAATGGAATGACGAATGTAATGTTTATTAGCACATAGGAAAATAAGAGCCGACAACCAATACAATTTTGTTCATATCCGTGAACTTAAAAGATATATAAATATTTTAGGTGACCAAATTAAAAACCTAAAGATGCATTGATTGGATTTAGTTTTTGTTTGATACTGATGTATTCGAAAGAATATTGATACAAAAGTTTATTTGATATTTGAATAAACAACTAAAACACATGGAACTGAGAGGATATAATTATTTTCTCACATCGTTTCTATGCATGTGTTGTTAGCTATTTTGCAATAAAAAATACTTTTTAGTGGATTTTTCCCCTATGTTTTGACAACATTTTGCATGTGCTGCTAAGACAATTACAAGCTTGTGCTGAGTAAAACGTTACCATGGATATTCGGTAGCTCTTTTCCCTTTTATCACCCATCTCGACAGACCTTGAGAGCTATGCAAACAGGTAATATGATTGATTACTTGATCACCAGCTGTACAAAAATATGCTTAATGTAGTGTATGTTGTTGTAGCAGAGATGATTTGGTTGGGTTATAGGATATCTTTTTAATCAAAATAACATATGTTGTCATACACGTTTAGATTATTTTCGATACCAGACACTGGTCCAAAAAATATTGAACAGAGGCGGCCAATGGTATAAACTAATAGAGGGAAGGGGGAGCGATTAGTTTTTATTCGTATAACATATGTAACAGTTATCGTCACTTTACCATGCTCTTTTGATCAATATATATTTTATTAAAGATTCTACAATGTGACACAATGGTACCCATAGAGGGTATATTGGTGATGTTCCTCTACATTCTGCTATTATATGAGCTCATCGAAGCAATGCGAGGTCCCGTCGAATCCGATGCTCAACAGAAATGCAATAATTATTCAAGGTAATTTTTTAATTACATTATTTCAAATTATGCAAGGCGTATTTTCAAATATGTTTTTTTTTTAAATTATATAAGGTATATCTTAAATTACATTACGTTATATTAATTGTCACCAAAATGCTTATTTTAGTCTGATCCATCTTATCACCAATATATCAAATGGAATGGTCTGCATTTTAATAAACAGTCCGTATTATTTTTAACGATGTTTTAGCAAATAAAACTAACATCTAAACAACAAAATAAACATTCATTGGACAGACCAAAACCAGTACCCAACCTCCCTTTCAAACGCCCGACTGGAGGCGCCTCAGTCGACCTTCTCTGGAAACGCATGCGGGCTGCAACAGAGAGCGCGAGGCAACAAAGCGTGACGTCAGACGCCATTACGTCACACATGGCGGACGCACGTATGGAGCAACAACGGTCACTTGATAATATCAGCGAGGAGAAATGAATAAAATCGGTCATAATTTGGTTATAAAATAAATTAATTTATGATTGCAAGCTGATAATATATAGCATTTAATATTATGGTTGATCAAAATAATCTTGCATTCATAGAACATGCATTCATATATAGTATTAGTTATTTGTTGAAACCAAGCCAAAAATGACATTAATTTAAACTGATTATAACAACATTTCAAGCAATATCTCGGTTAAATGTGCAGCAACAAAGCTTGATTTCGGACGAAATTTCGTCATAAAAGGCCGACGCACGCATGCTGCAACAGCGATCGCTTGATTTTATCAGCGAGAAATAAATTGCAATTCAAAAGCTTTTGATTGATTGCAATTACATGAATTTCGAATATTGGTATTACTCGAATGCATATATATTGCGGCCATTGATGATCGATTCTTCAGGAACATACATGCAGGTTGCTTGAAAATATAAGTTTTGGCTGCGAGATGTATAAGGGGTTTTGTGTAAATCTGAATAAATGAATCTATAAATTTTAGACTCCCATACTCTTGCTAGCAGCGATGTTGAAAACTATGAATCGTATAGTTATGGTCACTTGAGTATATATGTTACCGTCAATCTGTGTAAACCGCGTATGTCTACATACGCTGATTTTTTCAGTGAATGTCAACATACGCTGGTTCAATCAGCGTATGTCGACAAAATCTGGATTTTTTCAGACAATGTTGACATACGCTGAAAAAAGGCTCCAAAAATTACACAGATTGACTAAAATGGTTCTCGATGATAATCTGAGCAATAACAATGAGCTATGCGCTCATTGTATTTTAGAACATAATAGTTATAGTAAAGTTATAGTACTTTAGAACATAATAGAACATGGTTTATGTTTCAGTGTGTTATTTTATGAGTTAAGCTCAAAGAATGGATTAATGATATTTGCGGTATAATGAACGCTAAGTAATAGGATAAGGGTTGAGAACGATATCATTATTTAATTTCAATTATTTTAAGTAATGCATTATTGTAACGACTTATGAGCGCTTCAAATGATTTTTAATCATCTTTTTTGAATAAATTGTGATGTCTAACATACATGACGCCAGTTTCTGTTTTTAAAGCAACCTGAGCCATTTTTCTTCTAAAATAGGTCATTGGAAATTAACAAAGGTGTATTTTATTAAACAATGGCATATTCGCGTTGTCTAACTTAAAGGCATACGATTCTTTAAAAAATAAATTCAGATTTTAAATATATATGAAATTTGATTTTGAATATTATTTCTTATGTTTTAGATTGTTTGATGTTCGGATCATTAAGTAACATAAGCGAATAACAAGTTAGATTTTTATTTCAAATTTTAATCATCATTGTTTTGAGTCGATATTATATTCCGATTTTAAATATTTGTTATACGTATTGCGAGTATGATTTGTAAAAAAAAAAACACAATTGTATTATGTTTTTGTATTTTAACAAATAAATTTGAATTAACTAAACCTTTCACATCCCTAATCCTATATTTAGCCTTTGATTAAACCACAAATATCATTAATCAAGTGTTTAAACTCAACTCATAAAATAACACACTGAAACATAATCCATAAATATTATATTCCTAAACACAATTAGGGCATTGCTCAGTGCTTATTGCTCAAATAATCTCCGAGAATCATTTTAGTCAATCTGTGTAATTTTTGGAGCCTTATTTCAGCGTATGTCAACATTGCCTGAAAAATTCCAGATTATGTCGACATACGCTGATTGAACCAGCGTATGTCGACATTGCCTAAAAAATTCAGCGTATGTAGACATACGCGGTTTTCACAGATTGACGGTAACATATATGCAATGAATCATGAAAATGTAAATTTTTCAGACTGTATTTTTATATCAAATATTTTCAAACTTGCAGCATGATGATTGAAATCAATGTCGATCATTTAAAATAAATTGTATGTATGTTTTAATATAATAAAATCTCTGTTATACAAATACACACGCAAGCGATTTTGCGTCTGAGAAAAAATACATAAGTCACAGTTTTTTTTAGACAAAAAAATGTTGAAATATTTCAATGTCATTGAAATATAATGACAAAGAGCATTGTAATTGATATGGGCAAACTACTTATAATCTCTTCGCCTTATACACCAAACGTTATCGATTGCACATCACTCAAGTAGGTAACATCGTATAGTCGAGACTTCACTTATACATGTGACTGACATGATTCAGACACCATTAAAGATACTTCATGTTAGCGATGAGTAAAAAAAATCACGCTGGAAAAAATAAGTGTCACGCTGAATACGTATAGTCCTTTACGTGGACATGTAGTTACTGAACCACCAACTTATTGTTGGAATTTCTGTAGGGCTGTTTATTTATAAACAGTCCTTAATTTAGATATAACCATAGATACACACCAGTTTACTGATATCCTGATATATCGCATGGCTTGTGCGTTTTATATAGTGAAGAACAGTGGTGATATAACTAATAACACACTGACATCACTGTCTGCAGTTTGTTATTTTCATGTAACGGCCATAGTTTGGTCTGGTAAATTTGAGTTCTCAAACTAATGTAAAGCAACAATCACGTGTGTCATGATGAAAACAATAAACATGAGATACCGGCAAGTCCTTGTCGTTTGTGGCTAGAACGATGTGAAAAACCCCGGTCAAAATTTTCATCAAAATAAACAGACGTGTTTGGTTATGAATCCCTATAGAGAAATGTAGTCGACCGTAACGAAACTGTTGAAATCGAGAACCTTGACCTGAACAGTTTTTGGAAATCACATGTTTTTCTTGGAAAACAATTAAAAGGTCTGATTTTCAACGGGGATATTGGCATAAGGAATATAGCCGATATAATTGTATTAAGAGGTTTAATCTTCTAACTCTAGCGATTTATCATACACAATATGATGGTTTAAAACTTTGATTTTATTTCCAAACTATGAGTTTAATATTCTGTACAAGAAACGCCAATATTCAATGTCGACAAGGATGTCAACATTGACAATTTTAACATTTGTTTGCATTGTTCTCTAATTTGTTATCAAACGAGTCGAAATTAAACGAGCCCTGCGATATATAAGATAACTAACTCTTTCTCGCCGATATAAAAATATCTCTGGGCTACGCCTCGCGATATTTTTCATATCGGCTCGAAAGAGTTATAAGTAGAAAGGGGATAATCATATCTGTTTTTTTACGTGGCGATACGACGGTGCAATGACGCAGCAATGACACAACGAGGAATCAAAGTTGAAACAGCGAGGAAATGAAGATTTAACTACGAGACAACAGAGGTAATCAACCATTAAACAAAGTGGAAAACATGTGTTGACGCTCTTCAATAGATACCCGTCCGGAATCATCACTTAACGAGGGCACTTAACGATTTATTCGGGTAAATGTCTGTTCTTGTAGCAGCTCCTCCAGAGCAGAACACATTTTTTTTGTCGAAACGATTATTTTACTCAAGGATTGTGTTTATAAATATACTGTGCGTCAATGAAAAGTACCACCTTTTCATTATGGTTTATTTTCTTTCTTTATCAGTTTCTTATATTCAAAACAGTTTATTTATATTACACTTTAGATTTTATACATGTAATAGAGATGATTGGCACCTGTCACGCATGAGTGCACTTCGAGCCCGGCGATCGCCCTATAGGACATTTCAGTCCATTGTGGGTTAACACATTGATCGCGGGTTACAATTTTTATGAATCTGAATAGCGATACAAACGATCAACCTTGGTAAAATTTCCAATTTCGAATATCTATGCAACATGCAACGTTTATCACGCGAGGAACGTTTATCGCACTGGGGATGATCCAGGCGAACAATAATTATAGCTAAGTTCCACGTAATTTTGGTTGCACTAGAAAAACCATTAGAAACTTAGTTGAGTGCAATGCAGAAACCGGATCCGTCGATGACAGACCGCGCGTGGGAAGGGAAAGAGTAACAACTCCGGAGGACTGATACCTCAATCTGATACATCTTCGAAACCGCTTTAGGTCGGCCAGTCGCACTGCTCGTGAGACACCCGGAAGGAATAACCCACGTATCAGCAGTTCCACCGTTCGGCGCCGTCTACGCCAGCGTAATCTACGCTGTCGAAGACCGGTTCGTGGGAGTATCATTACACCAGTACGTCGATGCAGAAGACTCTTATGGACCCAACAACGCGTGAACTGGTCTCAGACGAGTCCCGATTTCGTATTGACAGGCCTGACGGGCGCGAGCGCGTATGGCGTAGGAGGGGCGAGCGATACGCGAACTGTTGCATTCGTAAACGCGATAGGTTGGGCGGGCCCAGTGTTACGGTATGGGCCGGCATATCATTTCACCACAGAACGCCTCTCATTGTGCTTGAAGGAAATTTGACGGCTCGGCGCTATATTTCGGATGTCTTCCAGGAGCACGCTATTCTGTTTATCGAGCAACATCCGAATCTTCGGATTTTTCAGCACGATAACGCTCGAGCACATTCCGCCAATATCACTTCGGACTACCACTTTTCCGAAGGTGTATCAGTGTTGCCATGGCCAGCCTTCTCCCTGGATCTCAGTCCCATAGAGCACCTATAGGACCAGCTTGGGTGCAGAGTTTGCGAAAGGGAAAACCCACTCCGCACGAGGCAGGAACTGATTAACGCACTCAGGGAAGAGTGAGATCGGATACAACAAAGGAGCATACCCAGTCAGCAATGAATCTCACATGAGTTGCGTGAGTTCCCGTGAGACTCACAGAATTCCTAACAGTGTGTGACTCGCCATGTAAGGCTCACAACCATATCACAGTGACCTCACATAATGTGACTCACCGAGTGTGGCTCACATGGGCCTTTCAAAATCTCACATATGTCCCAAATGAGCGCACAGTTTGTGAGCTTTTA
>LQRL01107108.1:2125-16978 GCA_001703475.1 Hydroides elegans | reverse complement strand
TTTTTGGCGAGACTTTCATGGTACGTATGTTATCTCATGTACGTCTTTTGTGAGGCTCGCTTTGTGAAATATCTGTGAGATTTTCCAAAAAGTCTTTTGTACTTATGATACCTAACGTATGTCTTTTGTGAGTCTCGCTCGGTGAAATCATAATGAGATTTTTTGATAAGTCTTTTGTGACGGATATGATTTCTCACGGGGGACTTTTGTGAGACTCGCTCGGTGAAATCACTGTGAGATTTTTTAAAATGTCTCACAGTGATGGATATGATTTCTCACGGGGGACTTTTGTGAGACTCGATCGGTGGATTCACAGTGAGATTTTCAGGTAAGTCTTTTTGGAGACTTATGATTTCTCACGTATGTCTTTTGTGAGTCTCACATAGGGATGTCATTACGAGATTTTTACTAAAATTCTCATGTGATACATATGTTTTCACACGTACGTCTTTCATGAGACTCGTTTGGTTACATATTTGTGAGATTTTCCAAAAAAATATTTTGTGATACTTATGCTTTCTCATGTATGTCTTTTGTGTGTCTCGCCCCGTGAAACCATTATGCGATTTCTTAAAAAGTATTTTGTGGTATATATGAATTCTCACGGGGGACGTTTGTGAGACTCGCTCGGTGAAAAGACTGTAAGGTTCTCCGGAAAGTCTTTCTGGAAACTTACGATTTTTCGCGAAAGACTTTTGTTGGTCTTACTCGAGGATATTGACAGGCCTGACGGGCGCGAGCGCGTATGTCGTAGGAGGGGCGAGCGATACGCGAACTGTTGCATTCGTAAACGCGATAGGTTGGGCGGGCCCAGTGTTACGGTATGGGCCGGCATATCATTTCACCACAGAACGCCTCTCATTGTGCTTGAAGGAAATTTGACGGCTCGGCGCTATATTTCGGATGTCTTCCAGGAGCACGCTATTCTGTTTATCGAGCAACATCCGAATCTTCGGATTTTTCAGCACGATAACGCTCGAGCGCACTCCGCCAATATCACTTCGGACTACCACCATTCCGAAGGTGTATCAGTGTTGCCATGGCCAGCCTTCTCGCTGGATCTCAGTCCCATAGAGCACCTATAGGACCAGCTTGGGCGCAGAGTTTGCGAAAGGGAAAACCCACACCGCACGAGGCAGGAACTGACGCACTCAGGGAAGAGTGAGATCGGATACAACAAAGGAGCATATACGGACGTTTGCTCCTGAGCATGCGCCAAAGTTGCCAGGAAACGATCACAGCAAGAGGTGGTCACACACGGTATAAGAGACAGTACATTTTGATTTTCGATGGTATTTTGATTATGCTGGTAGACTCGGATATCGTTTAAGGTTATACTCTATTTTTGTTGTTATTGATACAATAAAGATACCAAGGAAAGTAAATATACTTCATTTGTTTTCTTTTATACGCACAATTGTTAAAAAATATAAAAATAATAAGATGGTACTTTTCATTGACGCTCAGTATACATCAACCAATGTAGATTTGTCTAAATATAGTCTGTATAAACGAATCTGTGAGAGAATAACCTGACAAACATTTGAAGGGCTTAGAGCATAAACATGTTTAGTGCGAAATCATAGTTTTGAGAAAAACGGCTTTGAAAGTTGCAGATTTTTATGACAAATAATCAACATGTTTATTGCGAAAGACATATTTATGCACGCTGCAGCTATGTATTTTCGTATAAAGAAAATATAGGTATTTTACACAGCAAACTAAATTTGAATAACAAGTTTATTGCAATAGACAAGTTGGGACACATTACGCACTGAAGTTCATGGTCCAAATCAGTATTTTGATGATTTTCAAACATGAATTTTGTCAATAAATGTTCATCGTATGACCTTAGTTCTCATGAGGATGTTAGTTCACATATCCACAATATTGACTGTGTTGTTAACTCAAAAACATGTTTTTCGCACCAAACATGTTTATGTTCTAAGCCCTTCATTTGATTTATTGAAATCTTTATTCTGGTAGGAGATTGTATACTTGCTTACGATATCATTTCTGGGTTTCTTGCTTGCAACTTCCGAATAAACATTTTGCTGCAAATCAAAAAAGTAAATCGCTGAGTGCCCCTCACCAAAATACCTCACGACCCGCTCATAATATTTGTTCATTCAAAGATTGGTGTTCATATAGTTGATTTTCGTTCAATTATTTACTGCTGTTTACTGTTTTGTGGTGGGTCGTCCACATAGCGCCGTTACATTGATTCTCCAGTTCTTGCGCTTCGATGCGGCACGATCGCCTCATCAGTTGTCTGGAATATCGGGTTAGGTCCCTCAGCAAGAGGTCGTTCGATATCTGCCTTTGACGTTCCCTGCTTCTTTTGTCCCGTGGTTGCCCGAAGTATGTTCTTGGTGGCACCCTTTCTCGCGCCATGCGGATATCATGTCCGAACGTCTTGAGATTTGGTGAGCATGCTCGCTTTAGCAGTTCTTCTGTGCTCACTTTCGTCTTAGGCATCGGTTGTAGAAGGTAGCAAGTATATTTTCTTATTTTAAAGTGAGGTTCCATGTTTCACTGCTGTTTAACTGATTGGAATATTCTAAGGCGTGTATTGGTCGAGATTTTCTTGTTGTTCAACACTGGGCGGAGTTTATTGTAGGCTGCCGAAGCCTTACCTATACGAGAGTCTTGTTCGGTGCCAAGACTTTCATTGTACAAGAGCGTGCTTCAATTATTTAGTTATTTGAAAGAAGTGGAGAATTACTCTGAGCATATTATGAAAAGTTAAAAAGGAAACCATGAAAGCGTGTTTTTTGATATACACAATTTTTTAGTTTACAGAGGATAGTTTTGCAACACGTTCCCGAATCGAAAAGTATAAGTATAGCAAACATTTTAATTATCCCGAATATTAAGTTTAGATTTGGAATTTACAGAAAACCGTAATAAAAACTAATATTGATGTGAATAAATATTTTATTATAGAAAAATAACATAAAAATATATTTATGTATTAATATACATGTATACATGGCACAAAAATGTTTTGATATATTCCAGACATAAAATGTAATTAGATGAGTTGTGAAGTCTATTGATATGCTGTCATGCGCGGATCCAGAAAATATTGAACCTGGGGTCGCCAACAGTATACATTATCAGACTGAACCGGGGGGGGGCACCATTTTTTTGTCTTACATATAAGGGCGAACAGGGGGCGCGCGCCGGGTGCGCCCCCTCTAAATCCGCTTCTGGCTGTTGTTGCTATAGTCAATGAAATGAAAACCTATCGTACTTGATACGAAATTCTTTTTTTTTAAATATTTCCCCTTAACTCTTCTTTAGAATAACTTTAGAATACTCCTGTTCAAGATAATGGACTTTTCATTGATGACACCAAATACTGTCGCTCAATACTTCCTTCAACAATTCGACAATCTATGGTTTGAGTGTTCATACCCTCCTATCCGACAAACACGTTTTTCGAATTGGCATCTATGGTAGAAATCAAAATGTCCCTATCCATCAAAGTGAGCTTTATATCAATATACATACATATGCTAGGAGGCAACGCTCAATATTGAACCACGGGGCTCTTTCCCCATTCAGCACTGTATATCATACATTCACGCCCCAATTTGGCGCTTCCGTTTATTTTATCTGGATCAGCGCTCTTATCGAACAGAAGGCGTGTAATGATGAGGTCTGTTTGGCGATGCACTGTAGTTACTGAAAGTGTGCTTCTTAAATGCTTCCCAGTTGGACTGGTTCTGTAGCTTTTCTTGTAAACTCGCATCGGATGGATAGGGCTGAAGCTGTTGAGACAAGACATATATGATATTTCACAAAAACAAGAAGACAGACATACGAAATTAAGTAGCATTTGAATATATTTAACTAATTCATTTGATTCAATGTTGGTATATTATTCTTGTTCTGTCTGACCATTAGTTACCTTTACAATTTGCAGTCTGAAATCTAACATTCAACCGAAAAGTTTTTTTTTTTTTAAAGATTTTTTAAAATATCGCATTGGTTATTTAATCATCGTAACAGTATCGTGCGACATTAATTTGGTTTCCATCGAGTAGATATCCAAATAACAAACCTAGACCCTAGAATATAGGCTTTAGAGTCTCATTATTAGAATCCATATACTTACAGTCATGCGCAGTTTCCGCCAATGCTGCTCGCTGGTGTTTGAAACGAAGAACTTGCGGTTGATCAAAATGGCTTCGGCGCCATGTGACACGAGACTTATACATTGACGCTTGTCCATGGCCGCAAAACAAGATGGTTCGATGCCCTGGAGAGGATTTAAAATAAATTGTTGAAATGAATATATGTTAAATGTGGTTTTTAGAAGGAAGTCCCATAGCGTGTCTCATAGGTATTGCGAAAAGTTATATACATGTACTTTAAAGTTTTGACACGGAAATTGTTTTGTTATATTTGCTTGTTTATAAATAATCCCCGCTCATTTGGATATGATTGTAAGAATTTTAGGCTTTTAGAAATATTATCTTACTGAGGAAAATAAAGTGTTCTACGTTAGTTCTAACATTTAGATCAAACGGATGCATTAAATAAACATGAAGTACTCACAAACGTTGATTTAGGTCCAAGTTTGGCTAATTGTACGAAAAGGTCAGGATCTGATTTCTGCTGTGGAACACTTAAAGGCTTTCCTTGTTTCAAGCGCTGAAAATAAATTTATATAGAAACTTTCAATAAATCTTGATCCCAACGCTTATTAGAAAATAAAGCAGTAATTGTGTAATTGAGTATTTGGATATCATTTCAAATTAGTTTTTCCTTGTTACAATTAAATTATATTTTTAAAATAATCCGTAGACTATGTTTACATAAATGAATACAAATGTATATATTTTTGTATTTGTTTTTTGTATTAGGTTTTGTATTTTATTTAGTATTTTTAGCAGATATACTTACAAGAGCTTTTACTTCGTCTGCGATTTCATCCAGTTTTCTTCTGTGTAAACTAACGAGCTCTTCTTCTGCAAACAATTGACATTTGAAATTCATTTATGTTAGATGTAAAATATTCCAAATCCAAGAAGTTTATTTCGTCTTTTAATTTCAGAATAGACAGAAAGCTAGTTTTGTTATACATAATCTATATCAAACTATGAAGGGCACCCCACGACCCATTTTTCAAAAAGTGGTTAAATCAACTTAAAACAACTTTTTGAAGACGAACAACAACAAAATAGTATTTTTTGGACATAATTGTTTTGCAAAAAGGTGTTCCTTTTTTCCAAGCCAGCTGAGCTGTTTCTCCTTTTCTAGCCAGCTTGGAGCAGAAAAGGAACACCTTTTGCAAAAATTAAATTGTTGAATATAACTAAATCACCTATTGTGAAAACGAATAACTGGTTATAAAACAATTGCGAGTAATTACAATTAATTTGCAATAAAATATTTTCAGAAATTATCAAAAATAAAGAAATTTATCAAAAAAGGTGTTCCTCAAAATGCAAAAATCTCCAAGCTAGAAAGAATTTCCTCAAAATCTCCAAGCCAGCTGAGATTTGGTAGGGAACACCTTTTTTGAGGAACAGCTCGTGGGGTACTCTTCAACTATTCAATATGCTATGGTATAGTGGTCGATTCAAGTGACTTCATATGTAAATGCATCAAAATCCATAATAGAAAGTAGAGTTATAAAAGTGTTGCAGCCTATTTCATCATCACGCGCTGTGAATGCTTTTTAGATGGACTACCGGTTCGAACCAACCGCTTTGTGAGAATAAAGAACATCCAGTTGCTAGCCGAAAAAGCTACTCTAGTTAAAAATTAGATTAGAAAAACTGTTGAAATAATATACAGCATTTGTTAGCATGTAACCCACCTGTGAATGTTTTGAGTCGTTTCACTGGCGGTAACCGTAGTTCATGTTTCACAATCACGTGATCACCATGTGCTGATCGCTCATTGGTCGAGGAACTAAACAGGCTCTCGAGGCTGCTACTGGGGGTTTTGTCGGCACTTCGGGTCAGTTTGGCTGCAAATAAAATGGAAAATATTATGTTTTAAGTGAATGATGTATAAACCTTCATGCTCATATATATTTTACCTGTAACATACAATGTATTATCATGATTGAAGAGATTGGATAAAAAAGAGTGAGTAGTCTGCATTTTGTGATTGAGTATGCTGGCCAGATGTATAAATAGATAATAATAATGATGATGATTAAAGCTACCCAATGGCGAGTGAGCGGCCTTTACAGCAAAAGGCAGAGTAGGTTTGGTTGAATGAAGAGTAGTGAGTACTCGACACGACCCTGTTTTGATGACGTAGACCCACTCGCTGCTCGAAAGGTCCTTGCACATCACTGTACCGCGTCTGAAGAGAGATATGTTTAAAATTGATTTTGAAAACGTCTATAGAAGAGGGTAGTTTCGTAGCTGTTTTTACTCACATTTGTAAACCGTAAGGAGATGAAAAACCATGTACCAATCGAAACACGTTGATATAAGGGATTGATATACAACTCTAAGGGGTTTACCGACAAGATGGATCTGCATTGAAGGGGCAAATATTTTTCTTAATCGGACACATTGATATACAAAGAAGCTTTAGCACTATTTTTCTATGCCATATACATGTATAAGATTTAAAGAACGTATATAACATAAGTAAATATGCATCTTTTTTTTCATTCGACGCCCGGCAGGACATTTTTAAAACATATCGACATATTGCGCAAAACGCGATATTGATTAATAAAATCTTACCTTAAGTAGTTAAAAAATATATTTTCGGATTATTCCTCGGCAGCTTAATACTTAATGGACCATTTGTGGAAGACATCAAAAGACACAAAAAAGATAATATTTACCAATAAAATAAAAATTAACGTACCTGAAGTATGTAAAAATGCATATTTTCGGATCATTCCACGGCAGGCGTTCAATCGGCCATTTGTAAAAGACATCGACATTGCGCAAAAACGCAATGTGTTCCGGCTCTTCCTCTTTCTCCACGTGCATGAAGATGTCAATAAAGTCCTCACGTGACACGGCCAACAGTTCGACGTCCCCTCGACACGTGACGGTTGCTGAACGACGGGCACCGCGCATGATTGCGAGCTCCTTTGTAAAATTTAATGTTGTAAAAATGACTCAATGTTATCAATAATAATGAAGAGGAAAAACATAAGAATATTAGGATATGATATGCGTTGTTGATGTAAATAGTTTAGAAAAAAAATCAGTCCTCTTACAAGAATCAGCAGCACATTCCAGCAACCATGTTCTTGCAAAAATGGCAAAATACATAATCGTTGGAAGAGCTCGTTTGAATTCTGGTTTTGTGGAAAAGCCATATCTCAAAGTTTGACTTTAACGGTACTACAGTTTTTCTTTACCCCGAAAGTATTTCCTTTATCCAGCACGGCCACTGTAGAAACCTGGGCGTCGCCTGATGCGTTTTCCACCCTTGTCACAACAGCTGATTATTATATATATATAAAAAGAAAAAAAATGTTATAATGCAGATAAGCCAAATGAATCCTATAAGAATATAGATAATATGAAATAAATGTTTATTAGACTCATACCAGAATATATATGTTTTATTTTTTTATGTGATATATTAATCAATAAGACATACTATTGTATTTATTTAAGTAGGTATCAGGAGTACCCATTTAATTTACCAGCCAGGAACAACGAAATATTGTGCCAGCAACTTTGCTCAGAACTGCCAGCGGAATAAAAAATTCACATACTTTTTATTGGGTTTTATTCTTATAAAATGCCAGGAAAATACCCATAATATGAAATGCAATATTTTCTGTTCTGTGAAAATTCCAGCAAGATAAAAAATTGAAAAAAAAAAAGATATTTCACCGAATAAATCGCTGGGTACTCCTGAGGTATGAAGATTCAAAAATAAATTTATGATCGCATTGCGTTTATATAACATATAACAAGCGAATATATGTCTAACACAAATAAGGGTAATAATAACTCATGAATATTCAGATGTCACATAATTTGGAACACAATAAATTGCGAGTTTCATGTTTTACCTTTCCCCGATAGAATCATGTAGAAGTTATCCGCAGTGTGGCCCTGGCGGATAATGACTCGCTTGTTCTCAAAACTGAAATATAAATGATGTAATTATGTGACAATATATTTCTGAGTCGAATAATAAAAGCAGCTAAGGTTATCGTAAAATATTGATAATCTAATTTAAATTACTTCACATAGTGGCGAACCTTTGATTTACAGCATGAAACACAGCAAAGACTTTCCTACAAAAGCGAAAGTACATGTAATCCGGACTCAAATGTTTTCTATTTTGCAATGGAAGTTTCTGAGGGAAATGCGTACTTTAAAATGTTGATATGGCTAGTGCGCTTCTCTATTCAACTATAGCTCTACGTATTCATCCATACGGAACATATATAATTTGTATTATTCGTATAATATATGTATTGTATATAGTATATTTCCTACTTACTGTTCATACCAACCGCGTTCCACCAATGAATGCTGCATTTTGATTGGAAACTCACAAAATGCGTCCACCGTCGTTTGAAGTGACAATAAAGCCACGTGCAGTTGTTCTTCGGTTCTACTCGATGGCTGCATACTGAGAATAGCCTTGGCCTCGTTGCTTACGGATATCTGCACGAAAAATATGCAGATAGCTGAAGGTCACTGAATAAGGGACATTATGTACATTTGGAACTACATGTATATTCTGAAAGCTATAATGCAATTGAATATTTTGCTTCTCGTATTTTGGCAAACTTATTGGCTGCATACTGAGGATAGCTTTGGCCTCGTTGCTCATGGATATCTGCACGACTAATATGCGAATAAGGTGAAAGGTAATGATTGATTGAATGAAAAATAATTGTTTAAATCAAACTTAAAATAAAAGAGTAAAATCGTTGACTGCATACCGAGGATAGCGTTGGCCTCATTGTTCGCGGTATCTTCGCGACAAATATGTGGATAAATGCTAGAATGTATTTGTTCTTGAATTCAAGGACAGTTTAAGATATTCGTAGCTATTTTCTCGAGATTTTAGGTAATTTCGTTAGCTGAAGAGAACGGGTAACCACTTTGCTAACGGATATCTGTTCGTATATATGTGCAATCGTTTGAGGGCGACCGAATTGGACATTTCAATTTGAAAAATAAAAGAGAGAGTTAATTAGCATTATAAAATGATAACTAGAAAATAAAAAATGTGTATACATTAATAACCATGTGAGCTTTATGTTCAACGTTTATTATGCGAGATATCTTATTGATATTGTATGTACATGCGTAGTTATATAAAACTTATAACGCTTTTTAACGTCGAACGATGTGCTTTCTGTTTGATTTTCAGTTCCACAAGTAGAATCTAGACTTCTTTTAAGCTATTCACAAAAGATCAGTGGTCACAAGATGCCTTCTGTTTCTTGATACAACAGCATGTCAAGTGAACTAAGAATATCTTTTATACTAGTGATCTATACCTTTATGTTACAGTTATTAGTTATTTGTTTAAGTTACTCAAGTAGCAGGCGGGACGTTCAAAAGCAAAGTAAGTGACATCTCAAAAGTAAATGGCTAATGTACGTCATCAAACAGGTGTGAATCACTTAAAATAATGAAAAAGGATGATAACAAGTCACGAATTTATCAAATAAGAGTTTGCAATTCGTGTTCATTACAGCAAGTTTTGTTGTCATGTACAAGATCACATTAAATGTAGTTTAACAATGATGATATGTAAAACTTAATGGTGCGTGGTAACCTTATAAAAGAAGAAGTTTGCAATCGTGACAAGTTTTAGAAATGGCCGCATGAAAATCTCACATTTCCATGATCATTGCGATAATCCATAGATATCACTTCTTCAACCTTACCAGTTGACACAATTTACGTTAGTTATATACATGTATGGGAGTGAAATACATCGTACCTCCCTGAGCGCCCTGTACTGCAGTGGATCGAACGACAACCCGTCGCCATAATGAGCACGTCGACTGTTTAGGATTTCGTCCTGATAATGAGCGAAGGAGAGGAGCTTTTCTGAGGACCGCTTTCCTTCAGTTCTACAAAAGTGAAATTGCATAAAAACTACATAATCAACCTTGTGTTTTTCCACCAAATCAGATGTATAATGCATATTCGATCACTTATCTTAAATCCTTTCATTCAATCTGTCTTTATCTTATGCTTCTCAAAAAAACACGGATTTTGAATGCATTTAATTTAACCTCAAAAATAGAAATGATCAATTACAAAAGGCCGCGTCACACATTAGGAACTCGAGCACAAATTATGCATACGCTAAGACCGTTGCAGTGGTCTAAACACATAGCAGTTATTCCATCTTGTTCATGCAAAAAGTGGAAAAATATGCGCTCTTTTCGACGGATTTCTAAACTAAATAAATTATCAACTATCATTACCCAGAATTTCTTGATGCTCTTAAAATGACGAGGACAGTGTTGACAGCACTTCGAAACCGCAACAGGGGCTACAAAGTAACACAAACACTAATCACAATTATTGTTTAAAAATAAACAAAACTAAATATATACGATGATCAAAGCATTATTGATATTATAATTGGTCATAATTTGTCATATCCCTGGGAAAGGCCAACATAATGCCAGCACTATTCAGGTTTGGTTTCCCTGTCCCGAGGGACAATTACAATTTTGACTAAGACCTCATGATTTTGTTTTATTCATAACATGCTATTTATGTGCATAATCTAAAAATTAAACATGGTCGACACTATTGTGAAATGGATTCTATAAAACAGATGTCGACAAGGTTGGATTGCACTCCAAATTGCTTTATCCATTTATGAAAAAAAACATCAACAAATACATATTTTTTATGCATATTTATACGTGCATCCAGTTTGAATTATGCCGTTTGAAAACGTTCAAAAATGCATGCATACTTCCCATATTTCTCAACAAAACAAAGAGTTCAATTATATGCATTTACCCCAATCACTTTCGATACAGACAAGCCCTCCAGAAAAGCTCGTATTTTCGCCTGTCGTTCGGAAATGTTTCCGTAATAAATCAATCCTTCCGACCAAATATCAGTTGCATTTTTCTGCTGATTTTGTTCGAAAAAGCCATTCTCAAATTCACCAATACATGTCTTTGATGATTTCTGGTTGGCTAAAAGCACCGGTCGCAATCGAACCATAAACTTGTGTTTGTGTTTTTGATGTTTCATTGAATTCGAACGTTTATATCGTATCGGTGGTAAGACTCTTGGTTTCTTACGGTTGCTCACAAAGTTTGTCGAACATGTGATTTCTTTTCGAATCTTGAATATTTCTTTTCGACTTTTATCCATGGTTTACGTATTTATATGTTTTTTTAGGATCTCTAAATGTATATCAAATCGAATACTCAGAACAAAATAAAATCGAAATTCTCACAAATAGTTTTTATAATCATAAATTTCGAAAAATCCTATCGTGCTTTCAAGAACTTGTACATCCATATGATTCATATTTGCTTTATATTTTCACGCAAAACAAATAATGCAATAATGTTGATGAAAAACATGGAACACAATAAAACCACATAAAAGAAACATCGAACTTTTATACAGAGCAAACGAAGCACGTTTTCAATAAAAATCTACATATGTTCTGCTTTAACCTCATTTCCTGTCCACTTTCATCTTTGTAAATGAATCTGCTTACTTTGTATCAAACTAAATAAGATTAAGAACCTATTCCATATTTGCTCCACTCAGGTACATAATATATGGTTATGAGCTTATTTTGTTGTCTGTTTATCAATAGCTCAATGCGACCAAGAAACCATATGTTCGACTCAAAATATAACAAATGGTAAAATGCTCCATGAAATGATTAATGGATTTTAATTCAGAATTCTGTTCTCGTCATTAACTGTAATCGTTTATATTAAATAAATATAAAAGCGATAGAGAAACAAAGTGTTTAAAATACAGCTTGCACAGAGGGTTTTCTATACACAGCTAAGGAATGTTAAAACGTTTAATCACATTTTATATATAGAACATATGCAGTTCCGATAAAAAATGCCAAAGTTTAAAGCAACAATTGTAGGGTAAAAGAATCCATGTTCTCACGAAAAATGGCTTATTGAAGGTATGCACAATGATGTAACCTGTCAGATTAACATAACAAATGAGTTTTTGAGTCATGATAATGTATTTCATGGCACAGACTGAACATTAACCGCTTGGGAAATTGTAATTTTGATGGTCGCCCGATTATTTGCTCATGTAAAGTACTCTTTGTGGCAATGGAATTCATTGTTAATTACATGGTATGATTCAATTATGGAAAGAGCAATAGGAAAGTTACGTTATATTTTAGATATTATTTTACCAAAAGCGGTTTGGAAATCTATGCATGTACATGTATGTAAGAAGCTATATTTTATGAAATAACGTATGTGAGCTGAGAAAATTCTTCGGTATGTAATTCTGTGAATATCTCTTTGTAAATGGGGTAGAAACAAATAAATGAATTGCCATTTGGCTATAAATCACCCTGCCACTTAATGCGGCTGTTGATTAGACACTAATATATCAAGAAGCCTCGTTATCTTTATTATAGATCCATATTGTGATTATGGATAAAACCATCGCTAACTTATAGCGGATTAGAAGATCAATTAATTTGCGGTATGAAAAGGGACTACTTTGTACGAATTGATTCCTTGGATGCATGCTGTTTAGATCATTTTTAGCATTGAGATATATAAAGCGTTATGAAATACAAACGTTTTTTTGTATTGTTCTTCATTTAAAACAACATTACAACGCTTTAGTAACATGCGTTAACGTTTAGAAGTTAAGAACTTGGAACTTTAATCAATTAACAAGGTATAATGCTCGATTTTTTTTTTCGTTTTTCTTGATTTTATACAAGTATCAGAATGCAATCACCGGGGAAAACCATTTTTATTCCCCTGCCGTATGCCCTCATGCAAGTCGGATCCTTTTAACGGAAACATGGATTTACATTTTACACTCACCGAAGCAACATTTCTTGTTGGTATGTTCCAAACTCTATCGAAACCCAAGCCTTTAAGAAAAATGTATGGCTTTAATCTTAATTTCAACGATGGCTGATAAGCACATATAAATCACTCACCGGGGCAAATCCGTGTTTATTTCCATGCCGCCGTATACCCTCATGATTTAACTCGAAACATCCTCCATGTTTCGCCGGAAGCGTTCGCGATCGCATTAACTGCGTGCTGATTTTGCGGAAGCTGGTTCGACTGGGTCGCCGTGGAGACACAACAACTAAATGCGATTCACGCCGTTTCGGATGAGTGGTTTCTTCTGTATTTATATCTTGGTCACGTGGGCGTATTAAAGATACTTGTGTTTTTGTCGTCACGTGGTTATTTGGTATTTTTGGTGCAAAGTAATCGGTTTGTTCGTTGTCGAAGCTGTTTCGAATGTATCCGTTACTGGTCGCTTCGTTATATTTGTATTGCTTATGGAACCCTTCTTTCTCACTATATCCGTCAAGATAACATTCTTTTGAATCCACTGTATTTAGTCCATTTTCCAGATGGGGCAATTTCATGTCATTCGAATCCTTCCCGGGTGGCTGTATCTGATTCGATGGCTTTCTGCGTTTCTTTTCATTGTTGTCCAGGAACAATAACTGGTTGCCCTCATAAACAAACGCGTTCGCGCTGACAGTTGACTGGTTCGAACTGTCGACCTGAGGGACCATTGGATTCGGATGCGGGTAGCTCGCAGTTACACTGCGCATGTTTCTTTTATACTGCTTATTTCCGGTTAAAGATCCCATCTTGGCTACAATCGCTATTGATTTATATATTTGTGCTAAATTTAATAATTGATTTCAGGTAATGACATGTTTTACTAAAAAAAAAGATTCCTTTATATATCGTTTGCGTTTCATATTTTTTTTATAAATATCCGTTTCGCTCAATTGTTTTTAATTGGGTACATTATGTTAATTTTAGTACAATATCTTACATTTTACTTATTCAATTGATAGTTGTAAACTAGTTAAATAAACATTTAACATTTCATTGATTGTATCCATGACATGACGTGTAAAATAATTGAAGAGAGATGAAAGCTGGGGGTCTACTATGACCCCGATCATAAATCACATGGCTGTCCATGTAAAAACTGTATCAGTTTAGATAATAACGCAGTCCTCATTCTTGTACCTAATTGGATTGTAACCACTCGACAATACATAAAAACTCTGTTTATAAAACCCGGATTAAAACATCTTAAATGCATTATTTATTGAGAGGTTATAAATCAGATAACATTTTAACGACAAGTGTTTTGATACAGTGTCAAAATACGCAAGTCACTTAAAAAAAAACTTGATAAAATATAAATAACATTTAGCCGTTCCTATGAGCATAAGGAATGTTTTGCCACTTATAGTAAATAATAAATTAGCTAAAAATATTAAAACAATGCTATGTTGATGCATAAAATATTACGTATAGCTCGATAACAAATGATCTACTCTTCAAAATGTGACAAATTTACCGTTATCTATACTTGATGCGGATTAATGTAAGTGTTAAGTGTTGATTAAGTTGTGTAGGTGTTAATTTCTAATAAGCATTTATTATGAAAAATGATGTATTATATTGATTCGCGAAACTCTCAAACATATGTGATTTATAAAAATAACTCTTTTTTATATAGTAGAAATGCAATAATTTTATTTAATAAAACATGTTCAAAAATCAAATCATAGTACTTATGAAAAGTAAACATTATTTTTTTCATATTGAACAACTTTTTCAATCGAACGCTAGTATACATGTGTGCATGAAGGTTTTTCGTTGAAGGATTCAGTCTCATGCGG
>LQRL01107106.1:3629-15173 GCA_001703475.1 Hydroides elegans | reverse complement strand
AGAGAGAGAGAGAGAGAGAGAGAGAGAGAGAGAGAGAGAGAGAGGAAAGAGATAGAGAGAAAAAAAGAGATAGAAAGAGAGATAGAGAGAGAGAGAGAGAGAGAGAGAGAGAGAAGAGAGGTAGAGAGAAGAGAGAGAGGGAGAGAGAGAGAAGAGAAGGAAGAAGAGAGAGAGGGGGGAGAGAGATAGGAAGAGAGTGAGAGAGGGTGAGAGGGATTTGACCGACAGTGAGGAAAAGCGAAAGGACAAGGCAGAGCGAGGGAGAGCCAACAAGAGAAATGCTATTTCATTTTCGAACGAATACATACCGACGGCGAAGTATGCATTGCATCCCTTGACCACGATCTGTCCGGTTTCGATGAGCTTGTCAACCGGGATGATCCAACCTGCTCCGCTCATAACTGCAGAGTGACACGAACGCCGGTCTAGGAATGAGAGAGAAATCGTCAAATATTAATCCATACTATTTCTTTTACTATATGACTATAGGTCATTATGTGAGTTATTTTATTTAATTGACTACCGGTAGGCTATATCACACCATTGCAGAGCACGTAAAAGTAAATAACTAACGCCGGTCTAGGAATTTGAGAGAGAGAGACAAAATAAATATAACCTACGCTACAATATGTTTAACATATCATACCAGATATCCGGAATAGGCATTGAATATCTCCAACTAAGCCTGGGTCAAAATACAACATGTTTAACATGTTCTAAATGTGGTGAAGTCAAAATTTTGAGTTTTTCTTCATGAATCGAACGTTGTGTAAAGTGTGTCTGCAGATTAAATCAGTGGCACGAAAACCCGTATTCATTTTCTGATGATGTGTGATTGTTAAAATGAATGCATAGTATAACATCGTTACATACATACATACATTATGATTTTTATATAGCGCATATTAAACCCTTAACAGATACCTATGCGCTTTACAATATTATAACATATAATTAAACTTTGAGAAAACCTAAAACCGTTACCTTAGCACATATTATGAATAAACACTATGTAATCTAACAATAAGCTTTTCGGAATAGATACGTTTTAAGCTTGCGTTTGAACATGGAAATAGACTGAGAGTTCTGTATATCATTGGGCAGTTTGTTCCACAACTCTGGTCCAGCGGCACTAAATGATCGTGCGCCATATCTAACACGGGTTTTTTTAGCCGCTAGATATTTCGATTTTGCGGAACGTAATGTTCTTTGTGGTTCGTACGGTTGGAGCATCGCGGAAATGTACGATGGTGCGTCATTATGGAGGGCCTTATATACAAGTGTTAGAACTTTGAACTGAGCACGTTGGGGTATAGGTAACCAATGAAGTCCCTTGCATATTTCCGTCACACTAGCGTTCCATTTTGGTTGAGCTATCAAACGCGCCGCTGATCGCATTATCCTTTGGAGTTTTTCGTTGATTGATATTCACAGTTTTGCCCTTTTTGTACAACCATCCAGGATTACATCCTGTATATTCTAATAGAATTTCAATTACTGACTGCGGTGTGCATAATTATACATTAAACAAACATAATATACATAAATATAATGGCCCCTGCTTACTTTTGAGATTGAATATAGTCAGCCGTGCATCGGTCCTTCTGGCCACGCCGACCGCGTAATACGAAGGAGCGACCCAAGACTCGTCGTCCATTTGCTCTATGGCCTCGTAACCGCTGTAGTCCTCTGCCGCGATCGGAATCAGGTTGTAGTATCTGTGTTGGTGAGTAATATTGGGTTTCAATGTATTCTAGTAAGGATTGAATAACTATTAGATTATTGAGACTTCTTGATGTCACCAAAATCAAATATCAGGGGTGTACCTTAAGTGAAAATGAAGGTCGCGCGCGCGCGACCTTCCCAAAAACAACCGTCGCGCGGCCAAAATGACGGTCGCGCAGCCTTTTTTCCAGATGAAACTTATTTTAACGCAAAATGTGACAATATCGACAATTAATTGTCGCCATATGGTTCTTGACAGAGGTAGATGAGTTTTACACACACCTAGTTCGGAAAAGAGAAAACGTTAATTGAATGCATGGATGCAAACAACACTAGCCATGGTGAATTTCAATTCACTCTCCAGCCTGTGGAGGGTAAAATTTATCTTGAAAGAAGTGATAATTTTCACATAGAAAAATTATTTAAATATAAAGATTCGAGCAAATTTATTATTTTCAGCTCACGCCTTCGGCGCTCACACTTTCGCATTTTGAATTCATACAGCTGCATGCAAACAACCTTTTGTAAAATCAACATTTTATCGCCCTGGCGAGTTTAAAATTATAACTCACTCGCTAGCGAGTATGAGAATTGTCTTATTTGCATCCCTGTAAATGATGCGTTAAAATACACATAAAATGGTATGTTAAATATGCAAGCAATATGCAATTAACAAAAGCAATGAATAGCATTTCTTTGAATAGTGAAATCAATACACATGTTCTAAAAACAACACCAAATTGCCCAAAAATGAAGGTCGCGCGGCGCGCGACCGTCCCAAAATCGACAGTCGCGCGGCCGAAACGACGGTCGCATATGCGACCGCGCGCCCGCTAAGGTACACCCCTGAATGAAGAAGAAATTTTGTCCTGAATCAACAAGTCAATCACATCTCTGAACTGAAATTTGTTTTCCTAACTATCTATTTCGACAAAGATCTCGAAAAAAAATCTCGAAAACCTGGCTGACCCCAAATAACAACTCTTTTTAACATTATCTCCTATTTCAACCCTGAATGCCACGCAGCGAAACATCCTAATGAGTGAATTAGCACTCGAAATCTAAATGTATTAAACCACTTTTAAAAATCTTAAAAACATGTGGCCACTGACCTTCCTGCAACGTAGACATCTGATGCATCGAGCGTGATCATGTCTGCGTCGCCCATGTCGATCTTGCGCATGCAGTCACGCACACTGTTTGGAGAGAAAATAAAAGAGAATACGAGATAAAATCGACATGAGATGAGAATAAACTGTTTCAGAGTCCTTATATCAATGCTAGCGAAGAAAAATTGGTGTATCAATGGCTATATGTTCACCGTTTTTTTAATCATGTTAATTTTACTTTTTTTCTTTATTCGGTCAATACCTTTATGTAAATGTAGTCAATATATACAGTAATTTCATGTTTGATCTGAACCCAATGTTAGAAGATCACTTACATGTATGTGCTAAAGAATAGTTTTTACTGAACAAATATCCATACAGAAACAGGACCAGCAATCAAAGTGTGTCTTCTCTTTACTTTCCATCTTACCTTGTTCCCAGAATACAATTCAAATCCGGCTTGAGGTTCTTTGCAGCAAAGGCCATAATCATATCTTCGCACTTGGACATCTCATGGCGCGAGATCACACACCAACGCGCCTGCTTGAGTGGGCACGTATTCAAGAGCAGGAGGCGGTTTCGGTAGTCTTCACCTGAAAGGGAGGGAGAGAAAAAAAGAAAATATTAAGATGATTGGTTGTGAAGTGGGCGTGGTTAAAACGTTTTACGGTTAATATTAAGGCTTAATACCTACGTTGTTTGAGAGGACAGGTGTTTAAGAGAAGAAGGCGGTTTCATTAGCTATTTCGTTATCACACAAAGAGTTGTGAAAGATAAAACCTGTCCTTGGTTTAGTAAAGAATCGGGAATTTGAAAGTCTCATGGAAAATGCATTAGGACACTCAGTAGGACACGCGAGTAGCAGTTACCATTTAGATATTGACATTTTGCACGAAAGGACCAAATTAATTATCATTACCGTTACGTAGTCTACACATGACTCATCTTGAACAACAGTTTTGCGCCGTCACTCACCGACCCACGAGTAGTAGGTATCCCTATCCCCTACATCGACAAGCGACATGGTTGCATCAGTGAACATCAAGTTGTAGCGACCGTACTTCTCAGAATCGAACAGCATGAACAGGTCTGTGTGCATGCCCTCGTCACCTAAGAAAATAGAAATTGGTTTTGATTTAGGTTAAGATTTCAGCAAATACATTTTCGACATGGTTGCATCGGTGAACATCAAGTTGTAGCGACCGTACTTCTCAGAGTCGAACAGCATGAACAGATCCGTGTGCATGCCTTCGTCACCTATACAGATAAGGTAAAAATATATCGTTTGTGTTGGCAAGCAATAACATTTGATCACACACGAGTCTTGAATTCTTATGGTGACAAAAATTAAGATTTGCAATTTTTGGATTCCTCTTATTTTACAGACTCATTTTTAATATGCCAAAGAAAAAGGATTCTTATTCCTATCGGAAAGCCACGATGTATGATTATTAAAGTACAAATGTAATTAATAAGTTATAGTTCAAAGTTTACATGGCTATAAACTAAAACACTAATTCCACTATGTCACTATTTCCGTTTCTTACCGAAATCGAAGCTGATGAGTTCCATTAGCCGCTTGTACTCAGTTCTCGTTTCCAAGTCTCGCATGGCTGACGTCATGACGATATGCGACGCGATCTCGCCCCAGTGGCACGAGGGGGCGCTCGATACGGGCGCGCGGGAACCGTCAGTGCAGAGGAGTTCGTAGTCCTTAGAGAAAAAGCAGAATGAGGATTATGATTGTATTGCAAGCTAAGCGGTTTTTTTTCCTTGAGACTACATTAAGAAAGGTAACAGAGCTCTCCAAAATCGATGTTTACAACGTTACGCATCACTGACGCAATAATTAATTTGCATACAAAAACAGATGGCAAGCTTCATTTTAAGCATTTTTTTTAGAAAAAAAAATATTGAAAGCAAGCGATAATTGCAGGCATTCATTTTTTCCCTAAAATATCATGAATAAACACATGCCTTGCTTATCTCTTAATGACCAGTACTCTTTCAATACTTTGCTATCAAAACAATTTGCCTTACATCAATAGTGGACGTCTCATTGGTCCTCGCCACATACTGCTCGGGCGTGTGATGCCTTACGAAGGCCACCTCGCCGTCGCCCGTTGCCATGCACGTGAAGGCGCCATGGTAACCGGCGTACGGGTCGTTGGAAGTGCAGAACGTCTCTTGCGAACCGGCGCAGTTTTGGCATACAGTTACTGGGTTGTTGCCTAGAGGAGAAAAGAAGGGTGATAAATGTATAGCATTGAATATATTCTGGTTCGGATTGAGTGTACGGATTTGGTCCATAATCTTATCAGAGTATTTTTGCTTGAAATGAGTATCTTGTGTATGATATCAATAAATATGCATGTGTGGTGGATTAATTATTGTTGGCAAGGCGTTTTTACCGTTCAACCGTATTTAGGAGTTTACGTATTGAGAAAGACCTAGAGTTGTTGCATTTCAAAATATTTGAAATCAAACTTAATTTATGTATTTACCGGAACACAGATTATCTACAATTAAGATATCAGTGAGGTTCAGTGTGGTTTGTCATAAGTATAACATAACATATTATTTCTATCAATCTAAACACACTATATGTCTACTCAGTTTTTTTTTTTTTAACTAAGACTAATTTTCAGTGACCGAAAATCGATTTTAGTATGCTAAAGGAATTTTAAAACAGACCAGCAACACAAGACTCACCGAACGGATTATAATATCGCGTCAACGCATTGGGCGCGCACATATCCCCAAAATAGGCAGCCGCCGACTTGACGGGTACATTGCACTCCACAATGGGCATGTATTCATGTTCGATCAGTGTGCTGACCGGGTACACCCAGCCGGCCGCCCGACCCACGCCCGTGTGGCAGGCCTTTTTGTCCTTGAGGTTCTCGATGGTGATGTCGGGGTTGTCTTTGCGAACGACTGCGACGGCCAAGTAGTCGATTCCGGGGTCGGCAGAAGCGGCTGAGTGGGAAAGAAGGGAAGATGGAAATCAATATTTGAATTATTCATTGTATATGCCATATAAACATATGATTTTTGTGTTCTCCAAACAAGAAAAAGACCCTGTGGGCCGTAGTTATGACGCGCGTGAACTACTGATAAATGTTAGCTTTTTCTGGCGAAAGGTGAAACTAAAACAATAACATATAACTAATTTTAAATCGGTTCATTTATAGTGTTGAAAACATTGATTTCAACGGTATAGCACTTACCTTCTGTGTACTTTTCAGCCACCAGCGGCATCAGATTATAATACTCGCCCGCCGTATAGCCCATACCAGGATCGAAGGCCGCCATATCGGCATTGTTATCGGCCACATGGGACATGCACTCGAACGGGTCATTGGCGCGTATGCATGACAGCTCGGGCAAGGCCGAATAAGGAATGTCATCGGGGTAATCGGAGTCTATGCTCTCGCGTTCGGTGATCGCAGCCACCAGGTCGTTGCATTTTGCCTCCTCTTCGTCGTTGATCACGCAAAAACGCGCGGCTGAAAATGAAACAAAAATGTCAAATAATTAGGAAATAACATCATAAATACGAGTGTATTTTTGTCATGTATTTCAAAATATATATACAACACAACGTCGATTTCCATCAAATTGACATAAGCGCGGTCGAAACGCGACCGTGAGACCGCTAAGGTGCATCCCTTAATAAACATAGACATCAGAGATGCAAGGCCATTCGCCATGGGTATTAAATCTTAATTGATAATGACTATTTCGTTTGAAAATTGAATGGGCAAACGGCAAACCCTTTTCAGATATCGGTTAAAAGAATTTGTCCTACTGTATCACTGTCCGATATGAGGTGCGGATTAAAAGAGTCAAGAGGGGCGAGACTATAGACTTCGACGCTTACAAAGTCTGTTTCTGTTTTTTTTCTGTTTATATAGTTGTATATACATAATGTATATACTACTAGAGCCCATATTGGTCAAACACAGCTCAACCTTCTGGGCCTTCTCAATGTATCTGATCGTGTAAAATTCATGCGTCTAAATCATGTGTTCAAAACCAAAAATACTGTGCGTCCTACTTATCTTAAAGGGATTTTTATAAAATTCCACACGACTTAAAACACAAGAGCCAGCTCACATAATTTCTTTGTTCCTCAGGTACAAGGCATTGCGGCTAAAACATTCTTTTTCAATGGTATAAAAGACTGGAATGAACTACCAAACTTGTTAAAGTCAGTTACTAGCAAAATGTCTTTCAAAGGAAAAGTAAAGCTGTTCCTTGCAAACACTAGACTAAAATCAGAAACAAGGCAATAGTCTTAATATTGTTCAATCATTCAATTTTTATTTGAGTGTACCTAGTTCATTAATAACTTGTATGCATATATAGTACGGCGCAACAGTGGAAGTTGTAAATGTTGAGGACCCCTTTGGAAATAAGCTAACCAGCTTTTAAGGGCTATCCTCGGTCATTTTTATCAATCTGCATTGTGTAAAACAAATTATATATTCTATCATTTATCATTGTAATCTGTACACATGTATTGTTGAATAAATGCTAAATAATAAATAAATAGATAAATAAATATAGGACCTTTTGGCATTCGTCATTGTATGTGTTTGTGGATCAGGCAGTCTTTTTTACGATATTCATTTTATTCATATTTGTAAACGAAAGTTTTGACATGTACAAGTTGTGATAACGGTTAGACGGGCGTTAGAGAGAAGGCCAGACCGACAAGAGGATGAACAATTATATTGATTATATAGACTCCCGATCTTCGCGATTGAGGTTCAAATTCATATGAACAATCCGGTTTTATCGCTATGGTAAGGCAGGAAATTTATATTACAAATAAAAAAATATAGCTATACTAGTTATATAATGCATGGACAAAAACATATAACGATTATATGAAGCTATAACAATCATTATACTGTATACGTAATAAGTTGGACGGACCACTTTATTATTAATCGTCGTACGGGACAGTCAATAAAGAAGGAAAAGCAACTTGAGATTAACTTACTTTTACGAATTTGACCATTGATAACGGTTATCAAAACTAAAACAAAATAAAATAAACAATGACTTTTAGTCATTGTGAAATGTTATTATCATTCCAACTGGCTTAAATTGGATTTTTATTCCCTCAATTTACACCTGAGTTTTGGTCATTGATCAAGACTGTTCGCATTGGATTTACAATTTCACAAACAAAATAGTACTCAAATTAAAACACTTTTAACTTCGCAAATAAATATTGGAATGAATTTTCATCGGTAAAAGTAAGCATGAAAATTATTCGGCTACTGAAAAATATTAAAGATAGTATTATCTAATGATAAAGCAAATTGTGCGTATTAATATTGTCGAATTCGACTGAAAAGACATCTAGCGGCGAACTTTGTAATACAGGTATTTTTCGGACCCATATTCATCGAGCACTATCAGGGAGAATATTTATGAAAATAATTTATGAATACTTTACATTTACAGTTGATTTGTAACGAATATTAGAGAGGTTGGGCTAAAAGTGTATTTTCGGGATCGCACTTTTAGTAATCCTATTAAGGTAGGTTGATTTTGTTTATTTTGTTATATGCACAATGTCCATGTTAGTTAGTCTAAACACTCTCCCTACTAACTTTTATCGGGTGAAAATATTCTGTCCAAACTCTTTATTATTGTAAATTATATCTACCACATCTATAAAAGAACTATATGACACTAAACATTTATTTTATAATTCAGAAATGATTATAAACATGTAACATATGTATTTGTGCATCATTTGTAATCATACAATAAGATCTTGAATGAATACAAATCCCACCCACATTTAAGTTTTATACACGTTTTCATAAGTTTGATTTGATTTGAATTTTTAGTATTTAATAAGAATGCAATTTTATTACATTGTATAAATATGTAGCTCAATTCAAAAAGGCAATGATAAAGGGAATGCTCTTTCTTTAAATACCAAACAATCAGTGTCGTTAAACAAAGTTTAAAAGTATATTTAAAAGTAATGCCAAAAAATACTAGAAATATATTTACGGTCTCTAAAAAATGTATTTGTGCATATAGTAACAATCAAAAATGTAACAAATCACTCAGGATTATATTCTATGATATGATAAGATTAGTTTTTAAATGTGTTTCAATTAGGTTGTTATAGTTTGGGCTGGTGTGCATATCAGACATTGTATTTTCTTCAAGCCAGTTCCTTTTCGTCTGTGTGCTGTAGATGTCTATAAAGTATATACTTAATTTATTGTACAATTATTCTATTGTGAAATTACATGCATGTATATGACGAAATAAACGTTCATTCATTAGAGAGCCTGTGCGAATATAAAAATATTTGTGCTAATAGCCTGTATTTACCAAATATAACCAATCATATTGCTTGTTACTGGTTGTTGACGTTATTCTTACGTCATTTAGGTGGATTTACCATATATGCACAACCTATCTATTCATTACAAAAAATACCACCATAATCAGAACATTACTTAATTAATACGTGATAAGCCACCAACTTACTTTCTTATTTCTATAAATTCTGACAGAAAACGATTATTATCATTGATGCTGTTATATTGTTTGTAATAATTAATTTCACCTGTAATTGTTCTTTTTGATATTATTGTTGTAATCCTAATTATAATAGTCTTATTCATGGATGGAACTTCTAAGAGGACAAACGATTTTTTTATAAATCTTTTTTTTTTTATAAATCATCTTATAGAACCAACGGAAACACAGGAGTGTACGAAGCACACCATAGGCACATTTAAACGCGACCATTCACGCATAAAACCAATAAAAATGAAATTTATAATGAAATATCGCATTTTAAAATACAAAAATCTGTTTCTTATTTTGTAGATAGATGATCTTTCATGAAATATGAAAATCGTAATATTGGTATATATCACCAGATTTGTGTTGCATTTTAGTTTATCATGTCTAGCTATATATTTCTGAAAAAAAAACATAGAAAAAGTAATCGAATAGTTGTTTAAACATTTACAAAGGTGTTCTCAAGATTCTTGTTGCTAGAACAAATGTTTGAAAGTTTAGAGATATTTCGATTTTTTAGCAGAAATTCCTCGCAGGGTGCCATCGTACTTTCGCCATCATCGACAATGAATTGGTTTATATATCAAATGCAAAATCAACATATAAAATTGGAAAGAGACAAATTTCTAAAATCAAATGACAAGAAAATCAGTTAATGCATGAACGTTATGGCAAAATCACAACTCACCTAATTATAAACTTATTGATGCAACTCGTTATGGGGTAGCATATTATCTGAGGATAAACGATTGTTGTATATAGCAAAAAAGCAACCATTTTTATGTATTTAATTACATTTTTATACATTTCAAATGATTACATAACGAATATGGCAACTTCAATTAATATACAATTTCGTTATTAATATTTGTTCATATTTTAGATTGAACAGAACAATGGTGTATCAGGACTTGTTTTACAGTCATTCAAGGAACAATGCAAAACACATGAAACAGTTGAGAATAAATCAAGACAAAGTTTTCCAGAGACAATGTACAAAAAACGACAAACTTATGTTTAATTAACAACAAGCATCTCGATATGCCTTGGATTCACTCACGATATAGTCAAAGTCTTACCGTTTCATACTAAACTTGTATTAAAGGTATATTTAAAATCTAATGACAACTTAGACGCCTTATATTGCAAAAACGGAAAATGCAATGCAGAATATTTTAAGTATTGCAAATTTCTTAAGCAAAATCCGGTTGATTTACAAAATTATAGATTTCTATGTATTCAAATAAAAAAGATATAAAAGAAAAACCATTTTTGTTATTCTTTTTCTCATTTTTATGCGAAAATCATGACATGCCTCTGAGCTTAGAATAGAACCACTGTCTACAAATAATTGACACTTATTCAAAACATGGTGTTGGTACATATAGAAGAGTCGCACCTTACCGGATGAGTGATTTCTACAATACAAACAATCAACTCAGATTTCTTAGAATTCACCCAGTAGCCTTAAAGTCCAACCATTCAAAAAAGTGAATGTATAGGAAGAGGGGTAATATTATGAATAATCATTTTTAAATCCAAATATGTTTTTATCAAGATAAATATAATCAATTCAGTTAAAAAAAATATAGTGTCCAATATAGTTTTAATGAAACTTATACTACACGGAGAGAAATGTCTGTTATTAGGGTCGATGATGACTCATTACAAGTTCAATTAGCATTAAGGCGTGATTGACTGCAAATGAATGCTGCCCCTCATGTTATATATGGTCTATCATTGGTTGGAGATTCATGTGCTTAAGGGAAATGCTAGTATTACTCATGCTTTAAAGTTTAAATAGAACTGTGAGTAAATTATTATTAGACTATACTCTTTCAATAGTATATCATGGCTGCATCACAAACTCGCTCTAAAATTTACCCAACTTAATACAAAGACATTATATATTTAAATGAATAGTTTGTAGGCTTAATCGAAAGAAAAAAACGTGAATCTACTTTTGAAATACATTAAAAAGTGGCAACCATTTAGCGAGTGGGACGCACAACTGTTTATGATTGTGTTAAGAGCAAATCATACGAAAAATACTCGAAACCTAACATTTACAAACCAAAGAAAATAGACGAATTTCTCAAGACGTAAGTGAAGTCGAACAATATAAATTGGATGGCCAAGA